>JAJJWW010009525.1:0-15507 GCA_023531295.1 Papaver armeniacum
GACACATCTCCACTCAAACAACGGTTGCACCACTATCTCCATTCACATCCGATCATACGCACCATTGTCCTCACTTATGCATCTTACTCTGCAGCACCAAGTCTGCATACCCATTCTAGCTACACATCCACTATACTTCACTGCATTCCATATGAACCACCGATGACCTCACCTGCATCTCAAACAACTCCTCTTGCAGCTGCTACTCAGTTCAACTCAACCAGCTTTCACAGAAGCCTCAATTCTCACTCTGCAATTCCATCAAGAGTCAGCTTTATCAACACCAGCTCTGCCTGTAACAGCACCAATGCCAACTCCTCCATTGCCAAGCCATTCATAGCAACAGTCCAACCCTGCAATCTTACCAGACCTGAGGTTCTTACTCTGAGTCCAAGTCATCACAACCCATTACGAACCTTTGTCCATCTCGGTCTAGTACAAAACCCCAGTTAAACTCCTTATTCCTGTGTTGCAAAGCATCCAAAAGGATAAACATAGCCCATGGTGTCTGCTATTCAACATCACTAGCAACTCAGACCCAGGCCCTCTCTTCCCTGTAATCAACCATCTGTGGCACCACTTCCATCATTACTAGGACAATCATCATCTTCATCTCCTGGCTCTACTAGCACCACAAACCCTGAACCTAAACCAGCACAACCAAGTCATAGCTCAGCCCACAGCTCTTGTTCTACTCCCTGGCTCACTGCTTCCCTTACACCTGCAAAACCAGCTCTTCCAATTCATCCAACTACATCTCAAATGCAACAACACACTTCCCTGAACTTCATCTCAGCTGCACAAGTACCATCTCAATTCCCTGCATTCTCGCCTTTCGGCAATCCAACACCGACCCACAACGGGATTTGCAGCTTCAATAGCAGCCCAGGCCACACTTGAATCTGTCACTCCAGTCCTCCCTGACTGCTCTTGACTCGGCTGTGATGATTCTCAATTCAAATCAGTTATCTTATCTCCTCCTTCTTTGTAAAACACCATTGCATCTTATATTTCACAATCCACCACGAAGCAAACACCCAAACAATGAACCTCAACCCACTTTAATTCTATCCTCTTCTTCATCTCATCCACCAACAGACCCGAGCCTTGATTTCTCTGAGACAATTCTATCCCATGAATTTCAACATCTCAGATCTAACAGCATCTTCACTCCCTCCTTCCAATCGATACCCAGTCCTTGGTGCTCTTCTCAATCCATCTCAGGTTCTTGACCCAACAACGACATTGATTCACATCTCTGTCTCTCTCAAAGCGACATCAAATCCCATCAACTTCATCTACTCGATCTCATAGTAACAGAACCTCCAATCTTTCCTTTGCTCAAATCTTCCCAGCATCGCCATCTTCAACTTCGTTAACTCATCACCACTACCTTCTCGAATCTCAATTTGAAATCTCTTGGATCCGGGAGAAACAATGGCTACTTCCTCCTCAATTTCGATCTCGGTGAAGAAGCATTCAATGAAATGAATGGGAAGAAAAGAATCGGTCTAGGGTTGTAATAACAATGTTGGATAACGCCACCCCTCTGGCTCAGATAAGGGGTACCCCAATGGATGCCCCATAGCATGTTGTGGCTGTCATTTAAAACCTCTCCAACAGAAAGTTGTCCCTTAACCTTGGGTCAGCTCCATGTATCACTTGCCTGTGAGATGACGATTTCGCCCTTTTGCTCAAATTGGGTAACTTCTCCTTCTTTTCCTCCGTGTGACTCCATTGCACCTATAAAACTCAAAAGCACGCGTAAAGTACATAATTCGCACGAAAAATAGCAAAGAAAGCATAAACTCTAGATAGTAAATACGGTGTATTCTACACCTATCATTCTCCCCCACACTAAGCACTTCATTACCTTTGAGCCTTTGCTTATTGGTACACAAGTCCTTCAGCACCTTTGCATACTTTGGAACTTGCTTGATTGCATCTATGAGTGGTATGTTCACATGGATCTTCTTGAGAATGTCTAAAATCTCCTTTTCTAGTTAGCCTTCTTGGAATTTGCAAATCTGCGAGGAAAGGTAAAGGAGGAACATAAGTAGAAACAGAAGTTTTAGAGTTAGAAATAGGTACCTCGGAAGTTTGGGGAGAATCCTCGGTTTTTCTCCTCCAAAACGAGGTTCCTTTGGCGTTTCCACCGCGCCCATCAGCTGACCGGGTTGCACAAATTGTGTACCACTCCTCAACGTAATTGCATTAACACCCTCCATTGGGTTGATAGGTTGAGAAGGGAGTTTCCCACCATTTTGTGCCTTCAATTGATTCAACTCCATAGCCATAGAACCAACTTGAGTTTGCAAATCCTTAACCGTACTCTCCGTTCTTTGCATAAAAGATTTGACAACTCTTTCATATTGGACCCCATATTTTGAGGTTGTTGTTGTTGTTGAAATTGTTGCCTAGGTTGGAATTGTTGTTGTTGAGGTTGAAATCCACTCGGGTTGTTGAAACTAGATTGTTGAATCGCTCCTTTCTTATTGGCATAGCTAAAATTAGGGTGATCTCTCCATCCCGGATTGTAAGTGTTGGAGTAGGGATCATATCGTCTTTGTTGATTTGGAAAGATCGCATTAGCTTGCTCATCTTCATAAGGTTGAGAGGAACTCGGTATTACCGCGGCTGCAACTTGTTGAAGCATTGCGTTCATGTTACCCATTTGTTGTGAAGCTCTTCAACCTCGCTCACCTCACTCACCCTTCTTAGAATCACATCAGAACCACGACTCAAGAATTGTTGTGAGTTCGCTGCCATGTTTTCAATCAACTCTCTAGCTTGTGCCACCGTCTTGTTCACTAATTCACCACCACTTGCAGCGTCGAGGAGATTCCTATCACTTGATTAGAGTCCTTCATAGAAATATTGGATAATCATAGCGTCACCGAATTGGTGGTGAGGGCAGCTTTGCCACCAATCTCTTATATCGTTCCCAACATTCATATAAGGATTCCCCCACATTTTGCTTCATCCCACAAATCTCCTTGCGAATTTGAGTAGCCTTGGATACGGAAAATATCTCTCCAAAAAGAGTTTCTTGACCCATTCCATGTTGTGACACTTAGTAGGTAAATAGTATAACCAATCCTTAGCACTATCCATTAAAGAGAGACGGAAAACTTTCAACATTGCACCATCCGCCGCAACATTCGCTGGAAGCATGGCCGTGAAAATGGTGTGGAAGTCCATAAGATGTTTGTTTGGATCTTCATTCACCATGCCATGGAACTTTGGTAATTCTCTAAGCAACCCCGGCTTTATCTCAAAAGTAGAGTCCGTTTGAATACACCCATGTTGTGTATCTAGCCTGAGAAGCCAACTCCTTGAGTGAACGATTTGCATCACCCATAGCAGCTTCTTCTTCAACTTATGGTTCGTCTCACGAATGGAACCTCTTTTTCTTCTTCTTCTTTGTTGGAAAATCTCTTCTCCTACTTCCAACTCGTGCTCGTCCGTTGTGTCTTGACTTGGTTGGAGTATTGTGCCTCGTCGAGTAGCTATCCGCACCTTGGATAATTCCAATCCTTAGAAGCCGAGAGATTAGGTACCTGCAAACAATTCTCGCAAACAAGTGAGAAACAAGACAAGAAACAAGAAGCAAAGATAAAAGCAAAAACGAAATAAGAAACTAAAAACTTAATAACTAGCCGTATGCCTCCCAAGAATGGCGCCAAATTTGATCATTTGTCGTATGTCGTCAAAAAATAATTTCACTTTCTAAAGTATATGATAAGAAAGAGTTCGTTTCCACAGAGGCGATTGTAGTTATTACGTATTCAATTTCTTAAAGTAACCAATTTGGGGATTTACGATTTTATGTAAGCAATAAAAGCAAATTAAAACAAAGTAAATTGTAGAAAGTAATCAATGGAGAAAGATATTGGTCAAGGAATTCATCTTCAATCTTAGACATGTGCTTGCATATATGAATAGAATTACGATTTAATCTCTTATATTTTCAAAAGCCTAGAGAATCAAGAAAGCAAGATAATCTATTAATTTCCTAAGTTCATCAACACACACATTAGGTAGCATTATGTGAATTCTACCTAAAGAATAACCTAACGCCTTGCGCTAATCAAGTTCAATTCCTAGGAGCATTAAGTTTCAGAAATCGGCTAATCAATGCAATTGTCATGCATTGCACATAACAATTCGGACAATGGTCAAACTCTACATATGATTACGAGAGTGTATCACTACAAACCGTAAACATATCATGCTACTAGTATTCAAGGTTATCCTCGATGAAAAACCCTAAAATAGCTATGGACTAGGATGCAAGTTCAATTAATTGGCCACTTAACTAATCAAACATCAAAATCCTATCACAATACTTCAATCATGTGATCAAAAAAACAGTAGAGAATTGAACGATAATCAAGAGAGAAAACTAATACATAAAGCAAACACAAGTTTTAGAAATGGGACTACATCCTTAACCAATAATGAATTAATTAGCTACTCATAGCTATGGAGTTCATCACAAAAATATAAGTTGAATAAAGAAGAAGATGACCAAAAGCAAACCCTAGTTGCGTAAACAAAACGCTCTCCAAAGTTCCAAGAATAAGATATCTTTCAAAAGTTGTAGAATTCTTCTTTTATAGCTTTTCCTTTCTTCCAAAATTAGGTCAAGTCTTCAAAGTCCATTGGATGAAAATCCACCAAGCCCATAAGAGAGAGAAACCCGTGTAGAAAATATGTCCAAAAAGTCGTCGCGGAAAAGCTGGTATTGTGGCCGAAAATCGGCCGGAGAAGTGCCGGAACGGCTCCGGTGGCCGGCAAAAGTCCGCCGGTCACCGGTCAACGAGTCGGATCGGTCGGGGTCAACGAAGTCACTCGGGTCAACTCGGTCGGACAGAGTCATGTGAATCGAGAATTTGAGTGAGCTGAGTCAAAGTCTAACTCACTGTTTGGTTTTGGCCAAAGCCATTTTGCCTGAACTCGAATCAGCTCTTTGCACCATCATTGTGCATCGGTGCTTCCCTTCCATGCCATCTTGGCTGCACTAAACTATGTCAAGTGAACCAGCTTGATACTCCCAACATCTCAATCTCTGCAATTGCACTACCATGTCACTTTGCATCCCAACTCAACCAACTCAATAGTTTCACAATGACCCTTACTCGCATTGTTGCTCGGCTTTCACAACCCTTGAATCTCCTCGGGTGTCTCATTTGCAATTCCATTAACCACTTTAGCTGCACCCGGACCTTGTATAGTACCACCACATCCTGCCTCGATTTGCAATTTCCATTCCCCCGGCTTCTCCCATTTACATTTCTTCACGCGGCCACAAGACTAAGTGAATTCTGACTCCCTTTGCCCTTACTTGGCTGCATCTACTTAACGCAACACTGCAGCCATCCATTTCAGTCCACCACTCTCCATATCATTGCGGCAAATCTGCACATTCCATTCCTTGCATTGCATCTCATTAGTTGCTCCAATCGTGACTACAAATCAACCATCATGCTTCATTTGCTCAGCTCAATCATTTGTTGTAGCTTTATAGCTTACACCATCTCAATTCAAGCTCCTGCACACTAAGCTTCTTCTGACATTAGGATAGTGCTCTGCCGGTTCCAATTCCAACCATGGCCTAAATCAACAAGACAAGCTACTTCCCTTCATTTTAATCAAAACCCATTCAACCACAACTATGACTTCACCTCGAAATTCCTGTCAAGCACATCAAAGCACTTCACGCAATTCTCAACTATACCAGCTCATGCCATCATCAATTGCAGCTGAACATTACTCCGTGCCAATCACCTCATACTCTGCAAGACCCTGGTACAACCACAGAGCTGCAATTCTAGCTCCTTTCTCCATTTTACAGCATATCTGCCATTTGCACCTGTAACTCTTTTCCCTCTGTGGTCCTAACATACATCTAATAGTGAATCTACTCAATCATTCACTCAAGCCAACAACATTGTATCGACAACCTCATTCTTCTCAAGACATCACCGCTGCATTCTGCCTCAAATTCTCCATCTTGCCCATTTGATGTAGCTTAGTACAACCCAGGTCATCTCAGCCCCTGTAGCTTCATTCTAGCCCTCATGACACAACTGACCCGACACGAACTACAAGCCTCACATTTTGGTGGAGTATTTATGGAAAGAGAATATACATGTTTATTATTTAATTTATTATAAGTTATATTTTAATTTATTTAAAATATTTTAGTTTTCATTATTTAGGTATCTTTTAGTAATATTTATTGTAGTAGTTTATTATTTTATATAATATCTATTAGCTAAGGTAACAAATATATTTTAATTGATTAGAGAATAATTAATGATTTTTCAAGAGTTATCTATATAAAGAGCTCTTTTGTTTAGTATTAGACAGTTTTTGATGAATAAAGAATATTGAGTTTCTTGAGTGTTATCTTTAAATGTATTAGTTTTGGTATTATTTTGCTCAATTCCGCACTGCATCAGTTGGTTCAGAGACTGGCAACGCTCCTGCATCATGTTTCGAGGAAGAAATTATGGTGTTGTTCGAAGAGCCGCTCTCAATGATGAGAAAGAGCAAGTGGTAATAGATAATCCAAACGGATGGTTAAGGCGCTCACCCTCTTATTGGGTGAATTGCAACCTCGGCAAGAGCCCCATCATGGTCCTAGCCTACAACGAGTGGAGGAGGAAACCGGTGATGAAAACAAAAACCTCTTTGGTGACAAGGAGATAGGATTTCAGAAGTTGCACATAGTCTGCGAGATTCATCGGAATGGGATTAAAGCTTGAAATCTCAAGGTTTGATGGTATTTTTCTTTTCTACGTGGTTGAGAAAAATCATGTTGTTGTGGATTGGAATCTACCACCAATTTATGATATTTATCCTGATGATGAGATCATATTATGTTCTAGTTATGTCGATCCATATTCTCTTGAAGCAGTATGTAAACAGGTGGATCAACGGCATCAGCTTCACTTTTTTGATTCACAAATATTTTTCCGTCCGTTATTAATTATGCCAAGATTATTTAAGTTGAAGGATTATAAGGAATTTCATCGAAGAATTATTTATCCAAGAACAAACACTGGCAAAATTCGAGGACGAATTTTTTTTGAGAAGGGGAGAATGGTGGAGTATTTATGGAAAGAGAATATACATGTTTATTATTTAATTTATTATAAGTTATATTTTAATTTATTTAAAATATTTTAGTTTTCATTATTTAGGTATCTTTTAGTAATATTTATTGTAGTAGTTTATTATTTTATATAATATCTATTAGCTAAGGTAACAAATATATTTTAATTGATTAGAGAATAATTAATGATTTTTCAAGAGTTATCTATATAAAGAGCTCTTTTGTTTAGTATTAGACAGTTTTTGATGAATAAAGAATATTGAGTTTCTTGAGTGTTATCTCAGAAATGTATTAGTTTTGGTATTATTTCTGTTCAACGCTTCCGCACTGCATCACATTTGAACACAAGAACAAACCCCAAATTCAACAGCATCATCTATGGCTCCAGCTGCAACATGAATTCCCTTGCTCTCTTGCAGCAACTCATCTCAATTTCTGCCACAACAATCACCAGTTTGCACCACCGCCACATCATGACTACACTCAAATTCAAGCCAAGATTCGACTCATTCAATCACCCAAATCTCCTTGAAGCAGCACCATTCCCTTGTAGCCAATTGCATCACATAATTCCATCTCCATCTTCTTGTGCACCAACATCACCAGAATAACCATTTATGGACTGCACCTACAGACTGCAACCAATTCTCAATCTTCAATTGGACCTTAGCCAAAAACTCCTTTTCTCCTCCTTTCCATGAACCACCAACAACTACTCTCGATCTGTACTTCATTATCAAATTCATCATACCCCATCTTCTAATTCTTGACCTCAATGGTGAAGCAACATTCATCACGGATCCCTTTTCTCTCCATCATTTACAAGAGATCGGATTCGATTCAACCAAGACCCATCATCAATCGACCATTATGATAATAAGCTTCCTCGATTTCAACCTCACTTCACACAAGATTTCTTAGTTGACTCTCCCGGGTTTAACTCAAATACCCTAGCTTTGATTCCTCAAAGAGCCATTAAAGCTATCAATCAATCCTCCTTCTTTTTCGGGGTTCGAACGGCTGACACCTTCTTCACTTGAACCCATACAACCATTAACTACAAGCAAAACCTCTCGACCTCCACTTGTTGAGTAGCGAGAACCAAATTTGGAGAAAGAAAATTGATTGAGAATTGAATTCTCTTCGAATTCGAGAGTGAGGTAATGATAATAAGTACCACAGGCACCTAGAATTATGATAAGGGCTATCCATGTATCAATTAGCCTGTCAGTCTCAGAAAACCGACAATAGATCCTTCACCCCTCCTTGCGCAACATCGGCACTGGTTCCAAGTATAACTACTTGATGTTTTGGACTATGTTTCTTTTACGCTCCATGAGAACCTTTTCTCCTTCTTTTGCTCCCAAGGACTCCATTGCCCCTGATAACTCAAAAACACGCGTAAAGTACATAATTCACAAGAAAAATAGCAAAGAAAGCATAACTAAAAGATAGTAAATTAGGTGTTTTAGACACCTATCATCGGGACACTTCCATGAATTTTTACAAATAGCGGGCTCATCCTATATAATCCCCATTTGTAGCAGTTGATGCTGACCACCGGGTCTACGTTCCCTATTGCCTGGAAAATCTTGTGCCACATGTCGGTGTATTCCCTGGTTGTTTCTTAATAATTGATCGCTAATGAGAATAACTTATCCATTCCTGCGTTAACAGCCTTTTTGTACATATAAGTTCCTAAGAACTTCTCGGTAAGCTGTTTATATGAGTCGATGGAGTTGGGTGGGAGGTTATCGAACCAAGAAAGAGCCGATCCTTTCATACTTAAAGGGAAGTATCTGCAGAGAATTGCATCGTCCTGATCCCATCGTGCTAGCATGTGATTGTAATACCGAAGATGAGCTGCAGGATCGCTGGATCCATCATAACATTCAAATCTTTGGGATGGAACATACGTGGGAATGAGAGCTACGGCGATATGTGGTACTAATGGGGTGGTGTTGGCTTTTTCATCACCTCTTCCATTCTTCCTCCCCTTGTCTAGATTTTAGTTGCTTGATCTCGGCCATCATTTCAAACACGAAGGTCCTCCATTGCTTATTTGGTTATTATCGTATGTTGAGTTTCTCCTTGATCTTTGATCTTCTTGTCAAAATAGTCCGAGTCTTCACGGAACATGATGCGGATGCGTGGACCTATTCCTTTGGATACTCTTCGGTTCAAAGGCTCGGGATGTTGCATTTGTCACGACCATTCTTCTACCGTGATTCGGCTCGGGTGCTTTAGAGTTAGCTTCGTGCGGCTTCGTTATCTTTGGTGCATTGCTCCTAAGCTTTGGGCGATCTTGTCTCGAGCTCTTGATTTTCTCGTGCAAACAATGTTATTGTCTCTGTGTATACCCTTTGGCTCCTCTTTAGTTCTCAGCTCACGCCATCATTTGGGGGAATGGTTTGATCCTTGATTTGGGGTACCGTGCCGTCCCTGCCCCCCAAGGGCCATGATATGATCTTCATCTACCGTTTGGATTAGGGGGATATGAGGTTCGATATGCACTACCTGTAGCTCCTCATGCGGGGTTAAAGGTTAGTTTCTTTTCAGCAACGGTTGGGTTATTGGCGAGTCCAGTTACGCTTTCGTTTGTTGGCGGCATCCCGGTTGGGCTGTTCGCTGGGTATTGTGATTCCGCAAATCCTTCATGTTGCTCGAGGCGCGGGTAGTCTTTGCATCTTTCACTGCATCGTCCTTGGCTGCATCTGCTCTAGCCGCTTCGAATTTTTCTGCGGCTTCTCTGGCTGCATCGGGTTTTGCTGCTACTGCCTTGAGAGCTGCCGCCGCTGCATCATTTGCATTCGATGAAGAGGTGATTTCTGCCGCATCTGTCTTCTGGTTCGCTGTTTTCGGTTTTTCGCCCTTCTGCTTGCTGCTTGTTACGACTGGTGTTGTCCTTGGTATTTCTTTGGACGACGCTTTGGATTTTCCTGCATCCTTCGTGTTTTCCATCTCCGCTTTTTTCGCCTGCACAGTTCAAACATCGTCGAAGATCCAATATCCATGTGGATCCTATTAGCAAAGTTAATCCAAGCACGTAGACCAAGGGTATGCCTCAACAGAAAGTTGTTTAAGAGATTATGAATTTAGACGAAAAACTTGGAGGGACAGATCCAATAATTGAAAACACGGATTTTCTCATAGATCTGAGAAATTCTTTCACGGGAAAATCATTTAAAGTGAAAAATATGGAGATTTCTACGAAGAACGCAAGTCTTAAAATTTTAAGCATGGAGGATATGCAACATACTAAATAAAACACAGATCTGTAAAACTCGCCTTAGGTAGACATAAAAAACTTCAGAAAACCCACAGATCTGTGGGTTTTGTGCCTCGAAAGCATAAATACTTTTTGATAGAAGTATAAATCTACATGAGCAGTGGTTTTAAATCATCCCTGAATAATAAACTTTGAACCCTACGCAGAAAATTGGTTTTAAAAGATTGATTTCGAAGATCAGCTTAAATCCGAACACTATCATTAGAGGATAGTATGGGAAGCCAGAAAATAAGCAATCACGGGATAAGATAAATCTTTTACCTGGACAGAGTCCCTGTTTCTAGTGCCAGATTGTGAACACAAGAATTACGATGGCATCCACGTGTTCACAAACAATATTCGCATTTGTAACTACAGACGTTGTAAGACATAGAACAGAAATGAAATGATACTAAATACGACGACTCATCGACTCAGAGTCTTCGGACTCGTCATTGTTTAGTCAAGGGGAGATCGATTCAGCAATTCTACGTGGTTACGATGCACGTATCATAAAGTATAATACTAATAACAGAAAGTACGGTGCTGAAATGTAAATAAGACAGTAATTTACGTGGTTCATCACTAAGGCTTACATCCACGGGATTGGTGTTTCACTATGTATTGAGTTACAGAAATAGTCGAATGACTTTAAGTGAATAACGATGCTTAAAGGAGAAATATGATTCATACTTACTCTTCCTATCTCTCTTTCCTATATTCTTCTCTGATTATTAGAAACTGGTCGACCCCCTCTCTCTTAGTGGAGAGGGGTATTTATAGGAAGATACGTGGGGTCCACCGCGTCGGGAGGCCGTTTGAACCTTATCTTCTTGTTCTCTTTTTGATCCGCTGGTGTCTTCGCTACGAACCGATTTGGCGGCTATTCTTGATGACGATGGGTCGATGCTTCCTCTTCCACAGTTAGTTTACACGTACCCTATGGCTAGAGTACTTAATGTGGGTGGTTGGGATGTTCCGCCCACGCTAGGCTTTGTCTGCGCGCCTCCTATCACATCCGTGTCGGCTAGGCTAATCATCGTCGTTGAACTTAGATCCTTCTCGAGATGGAGTAAAGTGAATCCTTGGGTGTTTTCGGTGCTTCGGTGGATCGTTCCTTTAGTGCTCCACGATCCCTAGACGTTGGATCACTCGAAGATGAACATATACTTTCGTCGGGTGCTTCTTGGGTGTTGGTACATGGCATCGTGTCTTGATGTTTCCAGCTGTGCGTTCTCCGCGTGTAATTCCTTAGACACGTGGAGAGTGGGGAATTATGTGTATACAAGTGACTTGCAAAATGAAAATATAATTTGGTGCGAAATCAATATATGATGTAGTTTTGCAAGTTGAAATACTAGAAATGCGGCAATTGATTTCCTAGTAAAGATATTTACCTTACAAAGATGATAAAATGGATCAAGTGTCCAAAGATGTAGATGCCTCGGCTACACGGTGAAAGATATGAAAGGAATGCCAAAAATAGCATTTACTTATAGTTCACGGGTGTTTTGTGAATCATTGTTATAAAATAAAGGTGTACTTTAACTCGGAGATTTGAGAGTCATTAAATGGATAGGATTTAACGGGGACCCTGATCTGGCGGTTGGAATTCCCAATGGAGCTTTTGCTTGACGGCCAGGAATGATCTAAAAGTCCCTTTATAGAACCAGAGCAACACATATTAAGCTAATACAAGCTTAGTTATTCCATGACACCGATTTCATTATCAGGAATTCTGTACAAATTGAATTCTATGGAAACACTGGATATTACTTGTTTTTAAGGTACGAGTTCGTTATCCAAAAACACTGTTCTTCTCCTCTCTCTCTCGCAGAAACTTTAGAGTTTTTAGAATATGTGGTTTGTGTGCTTGATGTTTGCCTGAGATTCAGGATGCAGGGTTTAATCAAAAATATGGAACAGAGGAAAGGGATTAGAAGGTAAACATGCTGAAACCCTAGAATTTTTTATTTACTTTTCCTCTGTTCGATTGATGTTGCTTGATGTTGATTGAATGGTGATGGCTTTCGGATTACAGGCACTACCACTAATAATCTTTACGAGTATAATTAATTAGAGGTTTACAATGAAGTCAAATTTCATTGGCTGAGTTAGTTGCTCAATTGCGTGTGATTGAATTGTTAGCGCAGCTTCTGTTCTTGAACACATGCATGGCTCATCCATAAAATTGATTATATATTCTATGGAATTTGTGTATTTATTGATGCTCTCCTTAGTTCGAAACAAGAATGATGGTTTATCACCTATAAACGGGTGCAAGACAGAGATCATTGTGGTCATTTAACCTTTTCAGCTGAATATAGAATATGCAAGGCATACGCTTGATGAATTTTGCCTTTTTGGTAATTAATATTGCATACTTTTTGATGATTTTAGTCATAATCGCTTTTTTTTTAATGATGCATTAGTTTATCATTATATACATTTCTAGCCATCAAATTCCTGACTATTATTGACTGGAATAGTGCTTTTTGCTGAAGATCGTTGGCGGACACTAACGGTTCACTCGGGCAAACATGTAATTGTGATCTCTCTCTTACAATGCTCAACTAACATCTTCAGATCTTGCTCCCAAGTATGTCTTTTTATCTCTCTCTGTGTGTAAGTGTGTATTTTTTTATGGAATTTTTATATCTTGCATAAGATCTAAATTTGATCATATTTCAGGTGTTTGAAAATGTTTTTGTCAAGGTTTTTATTTGTGCTAACACTTCTGTTTTGCGTTATTGGTCGGTGATCATGTATATATCTTCCACATCTTACCTGTGGTCTGTCAAATCCCAGCACTAATACATTCTTACGAACGTTTCTATGATTGAGGAAGGCCTGGAAAATGAGGATGTTGCTCTAATCATGTTCAAGTCCTTCTCTTCTGGCTAGCCTTTTTATCTCATTTTATGCTATCCCAGTTGTTTGTTTTAGGTGGTGTGGTGATATATCTACAATGCTGATAGGGAAATGTTATGACCTTTTTTTCATTTCTGTTGGAGCTAAGCTCTTTCATTTTCAATGCTTTCCATCTTTTGTTGCAAGTTACCACGCAATTGCAATGTACTTGATGGTGGTGTACCCTTTGAGTGTTCAGCATGAGCAGAAAACTCTGCAAATTCTCATAGCTAAGCTCTGCCTAGATGACATGCGTACCTAAATAATCTTTCTCTCTCTATTCACGGTAAACTTTTCTTAAGACTCAACACTTTAGACGCTGTTCTTATTATAGCCTAATACATCGTTTGGAAGATTATAAAACTATTATTATTTTTTTCATCGGGGTATTTAGTTCTTCTTAAATCCTATTGAATGGATACTCAGTTCTTCTTAAAGCCTATTGCATGGCTTAGACCGACATAAACTTAATGTGCAAGTAGGTAAGAAATTAAGACTATTACACCAGTTTTGTATTTCAAATTTTTATTTTTTTCCAGATGTAATTATTTGTATGCTACCATCATAAAAAAATTAGCTTCTTAATATGTTGTCTAACTACTCCATGCAACCTCCCTCAATAGTTTATTTCTTTGGGTTGCTGCGAAGAAATCGTGAATATCATTGAGCAAGTGCATAAACTCATGACAAGGTCTTAATGATTGATGCAAAATTACAATCGAGTTTTTAGGGGCCTATTTCTCCCAAGCTTTTATGGGGTACCAAACTATTCATAAGTAGTGGGTCTTATATATATAAGGTCCCAAACTATTCATAAGTTTGTAGATATAACATCACTGATTTTGAAAATTGTTATTATTGAATATTTTGATTTGAATAAGATCTTTTGAAATTACAGGGATTCAGGATTTAGTGAATGACATAATCAAACACTGGATAATAAGCCATGTAGCTGGAGATACAAAGCAATGTGCAGGTATGTTTACGTTTGGTGGTCATTATCATGGTAGGATTTTAGAAGTTGTACGAGGTTTGACTGATTCACAATCGTTAATCTCTTGCAAGAAGATAATTTTGATATACCATGTACTTTCACCTCAAGCCTTACTCCGGGAGCATTGAACTGAGTTTGCAATGCACCTGCATTTTTTAAGACGATTGTTATTATTTTTGGTTATAATAAATTGTCATCTGGACCTAATCTTTTATAAAATAAAAAATCTCCTGAGTAAGATTATAAAGTTAAAATTTTAGTTGTGGATTGATTAGCCTACGAATTTACTAATGCAGTTAGTGTTGGTCGTATGTAATCAGGTTTCATATTGATTAACCGAGGTGAGCTCCTGGGCTAGCTTGCATGCGCCAGGTGAGTAGCATTACCTTTTCCCGGTATTTCCTGCTAATGCCATCTTGCGTGTTTTGGAATGTGCTTGCTTTGATAGATCTCAGGAATAAACTACCACAAATGTTTACACCTTTAACCAAAATAGCCAAACTATACACAAGCTGCGCTACAAAACTCCTCTTTTGATACAAAATATTACAGTTGCGGCATGAAATGTATTCATGATGGCGTTGTGGTATGTACCACTAAGTATGAAATCAAACTGCTGTCTTAGCTCAACAGGTAGAGCACATGGTTATCAGACAGCCATGTAGTTGTGGGTTCGACTCCATAGATGGCATAGTATATCAATATTATATTCTACATCCCTGCGATACATAATGCAAGGTTATTTACAGGTTGTTGTTTTGGTCATTTAGTTACAAAAATCACAAGATTAGATACAAAATTGCATGTAATTTGTATATCTCCATGAATTTTCAACAAAAGTAACATAAGATGCATGCTTAGAAGTAACATGTATAGTTTTGGTATTGATATTTCACGGGAAAAAGAAATACTGACTTCAAGGTATTAAGAATGTATTGGGGAGTTTGATTGAATTTTATGTGGTTTAAACTTAAATTGGTAATGTTTTTTCTAAAATTTTATCCATTGTGTGAAAGCACATATAGGCATTGTTCGGCAACTGAACCTGCACGAGCACCAGTATTTGTGCAATGCCAAAGACAGTTGGTTTGATGTTGTCAAATTTTTCTTCTCATCACATCCTATGCCATCAGCACACCTCCACCCAGACTTAAAACGTGACTCACATGGATGGATTTCAAAAAACAATTAAAAGAAACAAAATCCATAGAA
>JAJJWW010009526.1:0-20378 GCA_023531295.1 Papaver armeniacum
ATATGCATTCACTTGATAATTTCGTAGGATCGTGATAAGCTAAATATTGTCGAGTATTCGTTTACGGTAGCTAACTGCGAAATAACCGATGGTGGTTGTTAACCCCTCTGCAGAGGAATATCGACATAATATCGACATC
This sequence comes from Papaver armeniacum, assembly GCA_023531295.1. Classification (NCBI taxonomy): domain Eukaryota; kingdom Viridiplantae; phylum Streptophyta; class Magnoliopsida; order Ranunculales; family Papaveraceae; genus Papaver; species Papaver armeniacum. The sequence goes on from JAJJWW010009526.1 coordinate 140, forward strand.
CGTGATTGGTTGGCATACAATCCAAATTAAGTTGGATTAGTTTCTCAATTAACGCAATTTTGGATCCAAAACTTAACACTTAAAAATGCCAAGCCTATTAATTACAGGCTAGTGTAGTCATAATGCGTTATACGAGAAGTTTTTCGTTGTAAAAACGATTTAAGGGTTTTATTTTTTCTCAGACCCTAGGATTGATTAAGTAAATTTTTGTTCTCCATGTATGATGCTTTTGGTGTGGTAGTCCTTGAAGGACTCGTATTGCAATTACACAAGAAATGTGTTGGGGAACATATTCAGGCAGCCACCTGACTTATTATGTCAGTTCGAACAATCCTCTATGTGTTTTTTAGAAATTTGGTACAAAATCAAAAATCCGGATTAATTATTTGATGATATCACTTTATAGGTCTCTTGAGGAGTCCTTAAAAAACAAAAAAATCCGCGCTTTAGCAAAGATATATTCGATTTTTTCCCCTTAAATGCATTAGAATTATGCTAGCTTAAACTCTTCTTTGAGATAGACTAGAGTTATGATTTTGATGCTCGTTTTCGCCCAATACTCATATAGTTGAGTTAGCATCCATAAATCGTCAAAAGTTGTACTCTTTTTCCTTCGTTTTAGGTTTTGTCCCACGTGGTTTTTCCTGACAAGGTTTTAACGAGGCAACATCTTGTTGACATTTGATTTTCATTTAAAATGTTGATATCGTGCTCTTTTTCCTTCGTCAAAATTTTTCCCCATTGGGTTTTTATTGGCAAGGTTTTAGTGAGGCAATTTAATTCAACATGATGGTCATCCAAGGGGGATTTGTATTAATTTTGGTTGTTTAGTGGATGCCCACATTTGATTAAACCAAATCAACTTAATCATCTCCTAAGAATTTGGATTTCCTTCTAACAAATACGATTTTTGTTCACGTATGATAAGGTATTCATATATTGGCACTTTGTTGAAGAAACTACATCAACTATTTCTGCAAATCATCTCCAAGAAATCAGCAATCCAAGACACAAGTACTTAATGTATTTGAAAGAAGCATGAAGACTCGAGGACACTACTATTAGAAGACTAACACAAAATAAGACTTCATCAATTTGGCAGATTTCTCACGAAAGCATTACTATCTCTAGCATTCAAGAAATTCGTTTATCTAAATTGGCTTTGATCAAGATTTGCAAGCCAAGATTTAACAAGTACTTATCGGGGAGTATCAAATTAGAAGGTATTTTTTTGGACTATCACGTTGTACTTTTTTTCCAGAAATTGTTTATCTAAATTGGCTCGACTCAAGATTTGCAAGCCAAGATTTAATCAAGTACTTATGTGGGGAGTATCAAATTAGAAGGTATTTTACTGGACTATCACGTTGTACTTTTTTTCCTTCATCAAGGTTTTTCCCATTGGGTTTTCCTTGTCAAGGTTTTAATGAGGCAACATTTGCTTGTCCAAATCTTTTCTAAGTTTTCTCAATTGTACTCTTTTCCCTTCGATCAGGTTTTGTCCTTTTGGAATTTCCTGACAAGGTTTTTAACGAGTCAATTAGCTTAGAAACAATGTCATCAGGGGGAGTGTTATAAATGTGTAATTATGTTAAGAATATCTAGGGCAAATCCCGTTTATTACTGGGATGCCCTTGTGTCTAGCCCTATAAATAGAGGCTCTAATGTTAGTCTATTGTACACATCTAATAAGAAATCTCTCTCTTTTCTTCCCCCTTTTATTGTCTCCTTCTCCTTTTACAAGAACAAAGACTATATACCTTTTTTTTACAAAATGGTTTGCGAGTGCTGAAGACCTCAGGGTCAGAGACGTCTATTTAGTCCCACAGCGTAAACTTTGTGAATTCGCCTCAGGAACTTAAGTTGCAATATCATTTGCCACGAACAACATGTACAGGAGTTGTGGTGTTGCGTCGTTGCAGGGCCATAGGTATGTAGGATGTGGCTTGGGAGTTAGTAGTTTATGTCTATGCCTATGCCTATGCCTATGCGTCAGCAACTCTTTTTTTTAAAAAAATTCTTTCTTTTTCATCTTTTTTTCTTCCTTTTTTGGTTGAAATGGCACTATATATCTTGGACTTTGACATGCAGTAATCAACCAATGCCAACCAAAGCTTGTGCCTGTCTTGATCGATCCCACCTTTAACATATATAATGCTCTCGTCGCGTGAAGAAAATCCAAAACAGATTCGGGCCTTGATCTTATTTAGCATAGCATCATTTTTTTGATATGTTACCCTCATGGTCATGCAGCTAATGCTCTCTATACGTAGCTCTATGATTCTTGGTGATCGACGGTGAACAATCCACTGAGCATTTACTTACTAGTTCAGAAAATCTTCGGTTTTTAAGTTTTCACATAGTTGATTGATTTTGTCAATAATTTCTAAGAATATTTCACCTCTTATTTTTTTGTCGGTCGAGTATATATATGTACACCTCTTTGTGAGTGCAACTTGATGTTTAGTAAAAGTGTTAACAATATGAACGGAAACGAACCACCTCAACAGTCACCTCTACTTCAGGCCCCTACACACCGAGGAGTCCCGACTCACCAGGTCCACGATGACGCTTGACTAATATTTCCTGTGATCTCAACTTATTTGCATGTTCTATTCATCTTGTTTACATTAAGATTCTTGTAGTGTGTTATTATCTGTTTTGACTAGTGTTTGATGTTTTCTAATTGTATATTATTTAATAGTCTAGCATTTGTTTATCTTATTTCAAGATCCTTGCATTGTGTCTGTATTTTTTTGTTTTTTTTTTGAAGCATGTTTCACTCTTATTGTAGTATAGTTCTCTGAAGCTCTGTCAGTTTGCAATAATTGTTTGGTCTAATATTTGTGAACTTCTTAATCTCCTTCTTTCCAGAGCTGTAAGTCCCAACCTTCAGTTGATTCAATAATCTATGTCATATTTTGGTTATCTAGTGGATTGCAAATGCCGCATTCAGACCTATCAGACTAATGGATGTAGGAACAATCTAATTACAAGATATTCCCTATCTTTCTTAAATAGCTAAATGCTGGTTAAAGTTTTGACATTTGTAGTTAATAAAAAAGGTAAATATATCCATTTTCATCTAAATTGCTATCAACATATCATATTCAAACACCCATCGATCTCTTCTTCTTTATTTCCCCTTCAATTTCATATCTCGGTTCAATCATTCTCGATCTCAACATGTTGAGGTCCTAATTCTTCATCGACTTTAACCCAAAACAATGAACCCTAATTTTCTTTATCTCTGATTTATTTCTTTCTTCAGCTTGGCAATAACAACAAAACTGTTGGATGTTAAACCAAGATATGGTGATTTGGTTCGTGGATCAACATATGATGTTGACCCAGTCCAAGTGGATCAACTGCTGCAGTTGACGCAGTCAAGTTGGATCAACATACGCTGTTGACACACTGTGCGATATTTGGAAGTTGGAGCTAACTTGAGAAGCAAGTTGTGTCGGTTGTTGTGTTTAGAGTTTCTTTGTGTTTCTAGAAGTGTGCTTTATTTAGAGTTTGATTTTTTTAGGAAAGTACTTTGAGTGATTGTCAAGTTTGTGAGACTATAAGTAGGCAATTGAGCCATAAGAATTGTACACCAAACTGATTATCAATGTAATCATTTTTAGCTTCCGCGTTGTGCTCTTCTCTCTCTTGCTCGATCCTACATTTGGTATCAGAGCAAGGTGAGAGGAAGGGAGAGGAGAAGGAGATAGAGTTAAAAGAAGTTTTTCGTTTTTGATAGAGAAGTAGTTGCGCAAAGTTCTAATGGTTTTCAAAAAAAAAAAAATTATTGTTGATGTTCATGGTTAGCAAAGAACAGGGATTTGTATCTGTTGTTTAAGTTGGGAAGAAGACTCTAAGAATTCGAAAGATTTCTAAAAACAATAGAGATTTGGTACGGGAGGCTGTATTGCAAATTTGAGAAGGCTAAGAAAGAAGATTATTATCGATGGTGATATGATTGATGGATGATGATCATGGTTTCATGGTAGTTTTGGATGGAGCACTTTCAAACTTTAGTGGACAATCATTGGTGTGAGAGATGTAGAAGACTCGTTGTTGAGTACGGATTAGAGTTGATTAATGATGAAGATGGAGAATACTCAAGTGTGGGTACTGGTTGTTGTCCGGACGTTGAGTTTGTGGATTACAGAGTTTAGTAGTGATGGTGTTGAAGGAGGTCGACAAAACAAAGAGTTAAGAAGAAGATGGAAATGAGACAAACAAGGAAACAGAGTATGTGGGTTTACAAAAACCAAAGTCGTGCTGGCGACGAATACAAGAAGATGATGGTTAAGGAAAGTTTGGATTGTTCAAGTGATTAACGGAGGAGATTCAGATGAGTTCTTAAATTGTTGTCGTGAATTTGTGGTTCAAATGATGTAGTTATAAAGAGAACGAAGATGAAGATGGATCTTTAGAAGTTGACGGATCAGAGTTATGGTGCGACGTTTAAGGGTTTCACGACCTAAAGATATACAGAAAAAAAAAACAGAAAAAAAAAGAAGAAAGTGTTATTGGACGTTGGTAACAGTATGTGATATGTTACAAAGAAGAATCACAGTTATAGAAGAGGATGTTACAGAAGAGTTGTAACAGTTACAGAAGCGTGACAGTAAGTGTGATGATAGGTCGAACAAAAGGTGTCAGTCTTAACAGGCGTGGCTGAAAGCAGTTTTGTGAAAGGTGATAGTATGATGTGATTATTGGTGATGGTGAAGTAAACAAGGATTGTTGTGGCAGAGCATTGAATGTTGGTTAAGGTAAGAAGCTTAGGGTGCGTGGTTGATTCAAAGGGTTAAGTCATGGATTCGAAATAGACGCAAAAGAAGATCAAAGTTGGTATTGCAGTCAAGAAGGACTGGTACAGTTTGATGAAGTTGATCGGATTCAAAGACTTAGAATGACAAGGAATGTTGGATGGTGATTGATAGACACATTTTTGTGTCTGATTTAATCTCAATTGTATATTTTGTTAGTGCTCGATTTTGTATTTATTATGGCTTTTTGTGTCTTTGTAGGTGTTTTTGGAGAAATAAGCTTTTGCGGGAAAATTGGCTCGAAAAGTGGTATTTGCGCTCGTGGGAGAAAATTACTATTCAGATCCCCCATTTTGGATAAGGGGCACCCAGATGAAAAGGGGTAACCACCAGTGTAACTGCTATTCGCACCCCACAGACGGTTAAGGGGCACTCATCTTCAACATTTCAAAATAAAAAACGCGGAAAACCGTATGGCCCTTTGGAAGTTTTTGGATTCGAATTTGGAGCTGTTCTAGTGAGATTTAATGGCATATTTGTGGTGGAATGGACACTAGTGGACCAAACAGGGTTGATACATGCATTTGGATCGATTACAATGGGCTGGATAATCGGGTTGAAGCTAAACAAGGACGTGAGTTTTTCTCGGGTCTCTGTTAACTGAGTTGGAAGAATTTTTGTCGGATTTCCTTGCTGGATATGGATTGCATGGGCTACGGTACATCAAAACAGGGATGGTAATATGATTTTTCACGTGAAAGGAGGGAAGGAAATCATTGATAACCTAGCAGAAACAGGATGAGAGCTTCTTGGAAAAACAGGGGAAGAGTAATAGTTCTATCCTATATTTGGAAGTTACGTACAGAGTGGGAGAAGATATATATTCTATTAATATTGGTTACCAGATTTGGAGAGTTTCAAAGAATCCAGGAGACGCGTAAACAAGAGGAGAAAAAAGGAAGGAAAAGCCGAGACTTTTGGGTGAAGAAAAAAAGGGATTAACTCGGGATTTTTGGTTTGCTGAGTATATATAAGGTGGTCGAGACTTTTGGGGGACGGGGTCGAGAGTTTGGGGGTCGAGACGGAGGCTGCAGAGGTGAAAAATAACAATTGCAGCAGCAGCAGGTGAAGAAGAAGGAGAAGGGTTGCAGACGACACTTCAGAAGTGTCGTTCTGAAGAACACGAAGAACAGACTCGCAGAGGCAGTCTTTTATTCTGCAACACATTTAATTTATCGTTCTCTGTAACTGTTCAATTGCAACACCTGGATTGTAACAAAGATCGCCGTAACACTATTACGGCGTTGCGAAACTCGTTTTTCATATATATCTTCAATAAAAACACCTTTTGAGCCATGTTTGTATCTTTTGGGTGCGTTTTGAGCATGAAGAGCTAAACCCCAACACTGGGATGACGGAGGAAGCCAAGTTCACAATTGTTTGGTAATTATAATTGATTCTTATGACTTTTTGCACTTATTTTAATTGATTTATGATTTTCACTAATTAGTTGTGATTTCGTTTGATGGTGTATGCTTAGACGTAAGAGCTTTTGATACATCATGCTTGTGAATTACATCTAATCTTTTAGAAATCTACTTTTGGCAAAGAATAGAGTCAACAAAAGAGCTAGAATTGTTATGAGTCATTATATGAACCAATTGAATGTGATTAATGGTGGAATCCGAAGTCCTAGTATCTCTCGATATTGTGACATCTTTCGTATATATTTTTATTATTAAGTCTGAAATCAATCTTTACAAGTCTGAGTGAACGACATTCTTACTACCACTTTCTACAACAACATAAAATCACATCAAATTTTTGGCGCCGCCGACGCGGATTTGTATTTAGATTTGTTTTAGGTTTATTTTTATTATTTTTTGTTCCTTTTTACGCCTTTGGTATTTTTCGATTCTTTTCAGATTTGGAGCGAAGCTACAAGGAAAGAAAAAGTGTTATAAAAGGAAAGCATCGCCAAAGAAGGAAAGAAAAGAGGAGTCCAAGGAGTGAAGAAGATTTTGTACATAGTTGTTCTATTTTGTTTTATTTTTAGAAACTGTAAATAGGGTTGTATTTTTGTAATCTTTCTTTTTATTTTTGGACACTTTTTGGACATTTTTTTTGTACTAGACATTATTTAAAACCCTAAGGAAGGGTTGAAATTAAATATAAACTGTTTGCAGGGAAGGACGATAGTTACGATACTGTCTCGGCCCCCCGGGTTCGTACACTAACATCGGAGTCGGTGGCCTGAGTCGACTTCAACGGTTCATCGCCCGTCTAGTACGGGAGGTAAGACTCTATCCACCCACGAATCCCCTGTCAGTGGGTTTTATTTTGTGTAACAACTCACACTCCTGCGAATAGAATGTCGAACTGGTATAATAATAGCCAATACAACGAATATCCGACTGAGTTTCAAACTGGACGTTACTACTTTGACTATAATGTGAATAGTGGTTGGGAACTTCAGCCTTTTAAAGGTTATGGTCCATACCATGGTGAGCCCAATTACTATCCATATTCCCACCGGTCATACGATCAAAATTCCTCTCTATTAGAGTCCGCACGTAAGTTAGCTGAGTCAGCACAAAAGATACTTAAGTCGACACGTAGTTCAGATGAGATGAATGACTTAGTTATGAAAGAAAGCAATACAACATGTGAACTTTGTTTCCTAGATAAAATCAGGAAGTCATGTGAGTCGACTCAGAAAATGTTGTTAGAGGCCCAGGAAAGAACTACTCAAGATAGTCTTAATTTCCAATATAGTGTTTCCAATAGTACCTTTGAAAATGAGGATAGTTATTTGCATAATCAAGATGACGAGGATAAATTTGGTAACACTACTTGTTTAGATGAGGTTCAACCATTTTCATGTTATTATAATAATGATTATGATGAGGATAGTGTTGATGAAGAATTTGAAATAAGTAGGCATAGTGATCAGGAATTTGTTACTCCAATTGAACTTAATAATGATAATGTTTATAGTTCAAATCCAAATAATTTTAATAAGTAATCACCTATTCAAAAGGACGAGGATTTGACTAGAGATACCACCGTTTTAGACGATGTAGTTTTTCCTTATGATTACGAAGCCGATTATGGTTTACAGGAACGAGTTTCTTCTGAGAACATTGTTTTAGAGTCTAACGATTTAGAAACATTAGTCTTAGACAAAGAAGATGAACTCGTAGAGCTTTCAAATATGATGAGTGAGGATGCACCTTCCGATTATAACTTAGATGAAGCAATTGACCATTTTCAGATTAGATGATCTAGAAATTAGGGAAATTGTAGATAGTCTATCTAGAGACACCCAAAACTCTAAGTTTGGGGGTGATTATCATTCTCCCGTGCTTTACCTTTAGCTCTTGTAGAGATCCCTCACTTGGGACTTGATATATGTGCCTCAACCATTGAGCAGATTGCCTTCATACTAGTTCTCTAGAACCTAATAATGTCCGGAAGAAGTTCGGTTGTTAGAAACCCATCCTCTCGGGTTGATGTGGGTTTATCCAGGCTATGATACCCTGATTGACTTTGTTTTCCCACCAAATATTTTTCAACCAATTGTGGGAATGTGTGAGTTTAAAATGTCGAGTTATTAAGTTCGAGACCAAACCTAATTATTTTAGGAGAATAGAAACGACACATTTGCTTAAGATTGACCGCCGTTTCATCGTGGTCAATTTTGTGAGTCAAAACCGATTGACTTTAAGGATCCTCAATTATTCAGAGTTATTATTATGTGCTTCTAAGTTCTTATTTGAGTTTTTGAGACTTTAAAAACTGGAACCGGATCTTAGCTTGAGGAAATCCAACCCATGAAAATATTTTATCTCGACCCGGTTATAGAGCCCGAACTCGAACCACGGCCTAGATATAGTTGTCTCAAGCGTGAAACTAGACAAGGGTGTGCTTTATTTGTTTATTTTCGGGCATGTTGCAGATTCCTTTTACTTGTGATAGCTCTATTTGGTTTTGATGACCCACAGAAGCTCCGGCTATTACTTTATGATTTTATGAGGTGACTAATCCTTTCTTAGTCTGGCTGAAGACGTTAAACTTAGCACTTCTTGGGAGGTAACCCAACATTCATGTGACACGGTAATATCTTTCCTTATCTCTTTGCTTCAAATGGTAACAGTTTCTCCTTGTTCATGCTTTAAATTTTATCTTTAGAACATTGAGGACAATGTTAGATTTAAGTTTGGGGGTATGGGAGAAACTTTTAGTTGCATTGTTAAACTCCAGAGCCTAGAAATTTATGCTTATTAAGGATGGCACTAACCAATCTAAGTGGATGGAAGCATTTTGGTTGTAGGAGTTGAGGAACCAATCTGATTAGATGGAAACATCTAAAGAGTATATTCATAAAAGCATAGAGCTCAGGTGTTAGAAATAAAATGATAGTTTCACCAATCTCGTTGAGTCCTTTTCACTTCTGTTTTTATTTTGTTTTGTTTTTAAACTATGTTTCTCTAAGTGATTAGGTGGGGCCCACGAATCAAGTTGTTACGAATGCTAGGATGAATTAGAGTGATTGAGATACCATGAAAAAAAAAAAGTGAAAAAGAGAAAAAAAAAAAAGAAGTTGAAAAAGAAAGAGAAGTTGAAAAAAAAAAATTGAGACCGACCATCTGACCAACCGGAATAAATTCAATAAAGTCGACCACTGGAACCCTTGTATATGCCAGTTGTGTTGACCTAGAGTTAGGATTATCGACCACTTTGGTTCCCTTGTATATGCCGGTGTGTTGATATTAGTCGACTAGTATCTCGGTCCATTAGGATAGGTTCATTTTGGCGGAGGCCTTGAGACGAGATATGGGGAAACACCATTCACTTAGCAAACATCAAAACCATCTATGTTTTTCTCTATATCCATCTCTTGATCTATCCATGTGATTAGTTTTGACTCCGGGTATTGATGTCCATAGTGCGACTATCTGAGTAGAGCTCTGTGACTTATATATGAATTTTAGTATGCTTGAGTGCAAACTCGTGTACAACAATTGGAATTTCGCATCTGGGTACTTCCTCCTGTAGTCAATAAGTATGCCAACCAAGGAGATTTTTAGTGCCTTCCAAGGTTCTCGCGTAGATAGTTAGGTCCTGAGTAAAGGTTTTGTGGGTACACCTCCGGTAAACCCTCCCGAGACTATAACTCACACTAGGCCACCTAGGGGTTTAAAGGCTTATTGCATACGCTAAATGCAATCGACGATGCTGCTGACGGTGAGTTAGGAATTTATTTTAAATTTGCTCGAGGACTAGCAAATAATAAGTTTGGGGGTATTTGATAGACACATTTTTGTGTCTGATTTAATCTCAATTGTATATTTTGTTAGTGCTCGATTTTGTATTTATTATGGCTTTTTGTGTCTTTGTAGGTGTTTTTGGAGAAATAAGCTTTTGCGGGAAAATTGGCTCGAAAAGTGGTATTTGCGCTCGTGGGAGAAAATTACTATTCGGACCCCCCATTTTGGATAAGGGGCACCCAGATGATAAGGGGTAACCACCAGTGTAACTGCTATTCGCACCCCACGGAGACGGTTAAGGGGCACTCATCTTCAACATTTCAAAATAAAAACGTGGGAAAACCGTATCAGCCTTTTGGAAGTTTTTGGATTCGAATTTGGAGTCAGTTCTAATGAGATTTAATGGCATATTTGTGGTGGACTGGACACTAGTGGACCAAACAGGGTTGATACATGCATTTGGATCGATTACAATGGGCTGGATAATCGGGTTGAAGCTAAACAAGGACGTGAGTTTTTCTCGGGTCTCTGTTAACTGAGTTGGAAGAATTTTTGCCGGATTTCCTTCTTTGGATATGGATTGCATGGGCTACGGTACATCAAAACAGGGATGGTAATATGATTTTTCACGTGAAAGGAGGAAGGAAATCATTGATAACCAAGCAAAACAGGGGATGAGAGCTTCTTGGAAAACGGGGAAGAGTAATAGTTCTATCCTATATTTGGAAGTTACGTACAGAGTGGGAGAAGATATATATTCTGTTACTATTGGTTACCAGATTTGGAGAGTTTCAAATAATCCAGGAGACGCGTAAACAAGAGGAGAAAAAGGAAGGAAAAGCCGAGACTTTCGGGTGAAGAAAAAAAGGGATTAACTCGGGATTTTTGGTTTGCTGAGTATATATAAGGTGGTCGAGACTTTTGGGGGACGGGGTCGAGAGTTTGGGGGTCGAGACGGAGGCTGCAGAGGTGAAAAATAACAATTGCAGCAGCAGCAGGTGATGAGTGCCGAATAGCGCATATTTATACACCTTTTTATTGGCATTTTACTCATCTTTTGCGCTTAGAATTCAGATATTATCCCAGATTCTGTGTTTTTCTTTGTTTTCAAGAATAAATATTTGTATTAATTAATTTTGTGTTTTTAGGCAATAAATAAAGCTCGGAGAATCTGAGGAGCCAAAAGAGCAGAAGAATTGGAGACAAGCGTCTATGGAGCAGATAGCCTAAGCCCGCGCGCGAATCAGTTGCAACCCAACAAGGAAGACATGGGCTAGAGCTACCAACGACCCGGATCCGAACCCGTTCATCCCGAGCCGTTCAGATCGCGTCTAGCTACATCCTACGGTCGCTCCATCGTTCACATCATGTCTTGATACTCCCGCTCCACAGCAAATCGCCTCAGTTCTCCCTCGACCGTTCAGATCTTCTCCAGCTAGATCCTACGCTCGCTGATGCCTTCCCATCGATACTTCACTGTGCCCGCTCAACACCCAAACTACCCTAACCCTGTACCCCCCATCGACCTAGCCATTTCACCCTCATCTTCTCTTTCTTCTCTTCACCTCTTTCCCACGACCTCTGCAGAGAAACCACCCATTCTTCCCCGACCAAACCCTCTGCAACACCACCTCCGCCACCATCTCTCCTTCCCTGACACCAACACCACCACAACCATCTTCGTTGCACCTAGTTCGAGTTATCTTTCATCTAGCCTCTCTCTTAACCCTAGAGGCTATATTAAAGATAATTAGAGCTAGGGTTTGCTCTTACTGCACATCAATTGAGGGAAAACATCAATCGAGCCGATTGACGGAGCGAGACAAGCAATTCGAGGCAACCAGTAGTATGGGTTCGAATTATTTTGCGTTTACTTTTCAATTTAAAATGAATTAGGGTTTGGGTTTTGTGCATGTATAAATGGAGATGAACTGGGGTTGATAGAGTTTATGCCTGGGTTAGCCAGAGCGTCGTTTAGGGTTAATTTGTGTTTTATTTATCTTGTAATGTTTTAATTTAAATCATCAGGGTGTTGATGAAACCCCTGTTCTTCATGATAAAGCATATTTAGCTTAAGCTTTAATCTTGTTGTGTATAACATGATAAGATTAGTAGGTAATTGAAGAAGCTAATGACCCTGTGATGAGCTGTACTGTAAGAAGACAGCTCATACTAGGGGGGAGTTAGTGGATTTAGTTAGCAAAAATCTACCTTAGACCTTCAAATGAAGGGCACAAGAATAGAGTTAAGCCACATTGCACGAGCATGAGGTCGGTGGTGGAATCAACCACCCTTGTGCTTCACAGTTTACCTCGGTTGCCTTAGTTTAGAGTCACTACAATTTCCAGTCGTATCGACACAAGCCTCAATAGTTCTGTCACTCTTATAACTCAGTTTAGGAAGCCAGAGATCAACATAGCACCACAAGTCCTTGTGGGATCGACCCGTACTTGCCGCGTCTCCGATAGACGCCGTGCACTTGCGGTATTACAAGTAGGCTTAAATAATAAACACCTTTAGAGGCCTACCAGCAGGTGAAGAAGGAGAAGGGTTGCGAGGCGACACTTGAAGTGTCGTTCTCAAGAACACGAAGAACAGACTCGCAGAGGGCGAGTCTTTTATTAAAACACATTTAATTTAGCGTTCTCTGAATCGTTCAATTGCAACTTTTTGGATTGTAACAAAGATCGTACGTAACACTATTACAGCGTTGCGAAACTCATTTTTCATATATATCTTCAATAAAAACAACTTTTGAGACATGTTTGTATCTTTTGGGTGCGTTTTGAGCATGAAGAGCTAAACCCCAACCTTTGGGATGACGGAGGAAGCCAAGTTCACAATTGTTTGGTAATTATAATTGATTCTTATGACTTTTTGCACTTATTTTAATTGATTTATGATTTTCACTAATTAGTTGTGATTTCGTTTGATGGTGTATGCTTAGACGTAAGAGATTTTGATACATCATGCTTGTGAATTACATCTAATCTTTTAGAAATCTACTTTTGGCAAAGAAAAGAGTAAACAAAAGAGCTAGAATTGTTATGAGTCATTATATGAACCAATTGAATGTGATTAATGGTGGAATCCGAAGTCCTAGTATCTCTCGATATTGTGACATCTTTCGTATATATTTTTATTATTAAGTCTGAAATCAATCTTTACAAGTCTGAGTGAACGACATTCTTACTACCACTTTCTACAACAACATAAAATCACATCAGTGATGTTTGAGCTTAAGGGAGGAAGATAGCATGTTGGAGTTTAAGCTCAAACATGTTGGAATAAGTGAAGTGTGGTTGAAGAGTTTGTGGCAGAAACTTGGAAATCCTACAAAGTGTGGCAGACTTTGTAAAAGGTGACGTTTGTGGCAGAAGCGTGACAAGATTGTGAAACAAAGAAGTGTGAAGGTTTCGACTCTAACAAGTGTGACTTGAACAAAGAAGAAAAGAAGAAGAAGAGACAACAATAAGGTTGTGAAGAAATAGAAGTAATCACCAGGAGGTGATGAGTGAGTGAAGATAAGAGAAATCACCAAGGGTGATGTGTGAGAAGACAACAAAAGGAGGTTATAATACCTATGAGTTGTGGAAGAGACGTCACAAGGGTGTGATCGTCAAAAGTGAAGCAATCCCAGTGTGGGGATTTGTCTAGAGAAGTGAAGAAATCCCAGTGTGGGGATTTGAGAGGAGAAGTGAAGCAATTCTAGTGTGGAATTTGAAGAGTGCGAGGTTGAGCTACAATAATCCGTGAAGAAAGTTGAAGATGAGCTACAATGCTCGGTGAATTGAGTTAAAGAATTTATTTTTGTGTTTGGTTAGCAAGTTTTATAGAGAACAACGAGGTGTTTCTAGCTTGTTAAAATTTGTGTTCCGCTGCGATGAAGAAGAACGTGAAAGAAGTTTGTGATTATTGCTATGGTAGCAATACGAAGTGAGTATTTGATGATTGTTGTTAAGCAAATGAAAAAGATTAGTTTGTTAGCTAAGTTAGCTGTGGTTTGTGAATTGAGTTTGTTAATGATGACGGAATTCTGGAATGAGAAAATACAAGAACGTGCTAACGTTTATCAATGGAATAAGAGGAATGGAAAATGAGAAAAGACAAGGATGTGCAAACATCGATCAATGGAAGAAGAGGGTTACGGAATTCTCATTGAATGATATCTTGTTTAAGGGAGGATGTTGGAAGTTAAACCAAGATATGGTGATTTGGTTCGTGGATCAACATATGATGTTGATCCAGTCCAAGTGGATCAACTGATGCAGTTGACGCAGTCAAGTTGGATCAACATACGTTGTTGACACACTGTGCGATATTTGGAATTTGGAGCTAACTTGAGAAGCAAGTTGTGTCAGTTGCTGTGCTTAGAGTTTTACTATGTTTAGAGTTTCTTTGTGTTTCTAGAAGTGTGCTTTATTTAGAGTTTGATTTTATTAGGAAAGTACTTTGAGTGATTGTTAAGTTTGTGAGACTATAAGTAGGCTATTGAGACATAAGAATTGTACACCAAACTGATTATCAATGTAATCGTTTTTAGCTTTCGCGTTGTGCTCTCCTCTCTCTTGCTCGATCCTACAAAAACCCTCAGATTCATCTTCTACAACAACATCAAATCATCACCAACTTCTTCCTCCATTTCTCGATCTCCGGCTCTCAATTTTCTCTCTCTCAATTATGTTGTTTCAGGTGATAACAGCAGCCGCAATTTCTTGTTCTCAATTTCAGGTGAAGCTGATAAACAAATGAATGAGAGAATTGTTTCTCTCGAAATAGGGTTAAGACAATCATCGGGGTGGCTTTAGTCACCTAACTGTGTAAGAACCACCCAGCTAGCACAGTTATGTATACCCACACTTAGGATTAAGGACACCCTCTTATCAGATAAGGGTCATCCTGATTGGCAACCCATTAACCACTGCTGGCTATCTTTAATCATTCTTCCAAAAGAGAGTTGCCCCTTAACATGTGGCCGGGATCCCGATAATGTTCGCCGATGAGATGACAATTTTTGCCCTTTTTACTCAAATTAGATGATTTCTTCTTCTTTTCTTTCGTAAGACTCCAAAGTACCTAATAACTCAAAAATAAACGTAAAATACAGAATTTACAAGAAAAATAGCAAAGAAAGCATAACCAATAGATATTAAATCGAGGTGTATTCTACACCTATCATGTATACTTCTATGAGATCTAAGCAATTGAGCAACTCTCAAACTAGTTCATTTGAGTCATTTGAACTAGTTAAGGTAAAGATGAATAAGGTTAATATGAAAGTGCTCATATGGCTAACCATTGGTTAACTATTGTTGAACCGACTAAGTGTACACGTTTAGGTACGGTCACTCAAACCTAAATGAAGGTACATTTCATCTGTGTATAACAAGCTAAGTTCGATCTAACAGTTGAAAGATATTAGCTTGAATCTAATCAGGTTTTCAACTAACGATGAATATTGAATGCTTTGTTACCAAGGTAACTTATATTCCAAACCCTAATTTGAAATCTATATAAAGGATAACTCTAGCAACTGGGAAACCTAATCCCTACACCTCATGTGTGATACTAGTTGCATAGCTAGAGTCGATTCTCCTTTAACCTTAGGTTTTTCACGAAACGCTGTAGGTTAATGACTTAAAGACTTCATTGGGATTGTGAAGCCAGACCCAGCTATTTTCTCTGTAGTTATGTGATCTGATCTTGCTATTTTCTATCGTGATTGAGTACAATCATAAGATTGGCTTGAGATTTATATCTCTGATAGGCAAGATAGAAAACTAGTCACAAACATATTCATCTCATCGTTTGTGATTCCACAATATCTTGTTTCGTTAATCGATTAAGATTATTGTGAGGTGATTGATAATACTAGGATGTTCTTTGGGAATATAAGTCTAGGTTATTAATTGGTTAATGTTCACCTTGATTTATCAAAAGATAGAACAAAAACTCGTAGGTATATCTGTGGGAGACAGATTTATCTATTCAATAGACTTTTATGTGTGATACAGATTTGTTTATCAAGTCTTCGACCTTTGGTCTTAGCAACTCTTAGTTGTGGGTGAGATCAGCTAAGAGAATCAAGTGCGTAGTATCCCGCTGGGATCAGAGACATAAGGAATGAGACTGTACCTTGATCAGTGTGAGATTGATTAGGGATCAACTATATTCCATACTGAAGTTATCTTTGTAATAATCTAGTGTCTGTATCGACTTAATACATCGTGGTGTTCAAATCTGGACTAGGTCCAGGGGTTTTTCTACATTTGTGGTTTTCCTCGTTAACAAAATTTTGGTGTACGTGTTATTTATTTTTCGCATTATATTTTGTTATATAATTGAAATATCATAGGTTGTGCATTGAATCAATCAATTGGTAAATCCAACCTTTGGTTGTTGATTGAAATTGATTGATCCTTGAACATTGGTCTTTGGTATCGTTCAAGTTATTTTTCTTATATTCAATCAGGCTCGCAAATCCTTATTTGTTATATTGCAGATTGAATTGAGAAATTGAGATATAACTCTCACTAGTCCAAAATGTGATTTTTAGGACACTTGGTGTTCGTGGAAAAGGACAGTTCGAGCTTGTCGCTAAATATTTGACAGTTCAGATTCGTCGAATATTTTACATGAGATAAATAACGCTAGTTATGTGTAATATTTTCAGTTTACCCATTCCATTCATTAACATTCTCCACCCTTGTTGGATCGTAATCATACATCATCCAGTGTGTTTTAAATGTACCGTTGATAATTATAAATCGGACGCCTTATATTTGGGGTTCAATTTTTTTTCTGAGATCCGTATGCATATAAATAAGCCAATTAAAATCTGAAGATTATATTTTAGTCCTCCGAGACTTTTCAAAAACACTGAAATATCAGTTCCCTCATTTTTCTCCTTCGTGGTTATCAAACTAACCAAAAAATAAAAAAAAACTTCCTCACGAACTTCTCCTTGATACTTCTGTTTTTTTTCCTCACATCCCCAACCATATTGACGGGAAGAAGCACAAATCGGAGGATAGAAAGAGACGCTAATAATGATTTTTTCTGCAGATGGTATATTGAATCACCATTTTTTTATTTGATTGATTTTTCTGCTTAATGTGTATCAAATCCCCAATTTCCTGCTTATTGCATATCAGTTCCCCATTTTTCTTGATTTGATTGATATATATTTTTTGCAGATGGGTATATCAAATCCCCAATTTTATCCTTATTGTATATCATCTCCCTTTATTGCTTTGATTGAATTATTCAGTTTATATATTGTACGTCAAAACCCTAATTTTCTGCTTAGTGTATATCGATTTCCTTCATGTTATCCTGTGATCGAAACACTAGGGGAGAATGATACTCAATTTAACTCATTGTTAACTTGTTTCTCTTACCATTCCCTGGAGATTGCTCTCTTAACAAGATTTTAGGAGAGTATACATATTATAGTTAATCAACAGTTCGTTTCTTGTGGTCTCAAAAGGATGCTATATGTTCTTCTCCTTTTCATGAAATGCATGTTGAGTAAAATGCATGAGTAGTGGCATCTTGTGATTATTTTAATGTTTAACTCCCACTACATTATATGCATTTTGTTTAGGTTACCTTGATTGCTAATACGGTAACATCATATATTGGGTATTGTGGTGTTTTTGCATGCTTCTTCGTTGTACCAATGGATCTTGCTGGCCCTGTTATGCTCATTATGTGTGTGAATTGTCCAGTAAATGCCGAACATTGGACTCCTTAAAGATTAATGTTCTTGTCATTCATGCACAATTATTTGATGAATTCCTTAATTATTGGCCCTAAATTTTACTCTCTTGTAATATATGTGCTGCTTTTTGATAGTTGTATAACTTAGAATCATCCCTATTCCTTGTTTTGAGCAGGTGATATGGTTTCGCAGATGCAATTTAGAATTATACAAAAGCTTTTGGCCTTAGACACTAGAAAAAGAAAAACTTTCTGACTTATTAATGATTGTAACGAATTTTAAATGGCAAACGAGGAATGCTTCGCTGTCCGGTCTTGGGAATTTTAGTTTTAATGCATTTCTAATTATTATGCTTGAACTTTGTAGATAATGTCACAGCAGGAGGTATTGTTGAAAAGGATTTGTATACAATTGATACAATCAAGGTCTGCTGGCAGGTTACTTTATAATAAAACCATTATGGCTAACTTTGTATCCAGTACAATCAAGACTCCTCTGCAGGCAGGTTACTTCGTGAGAAACCATTATAACAAACTTTGTATTTCTAAATCAGTCTTTGAAAGTAGTTTTTGGGTCATAAATCATGCCATACGATAAGCATTTTCCATGTTCATTCTGATTTAGTTATTTAATTCTCTTAATATTTATGTCTTGTTTATTAGTAGACTAAATGTAACATGTTCCGTTGACATTCTCCGTTCATTCATCAAAGCGCATATCCCGCTGCCCAAACACCAATATAATTCTGTACTTAATTTATTTCCCTTTGCAGACAGTTCATAGGGGAGGAAACAATGTTTAAAAGGGCATTTATAATGGGTGATTTGGGTATTAATATGTCCTTATTCTGGTCTTAATGGTTGTTAGACTGGCAATGGGACAGTGCGACCATTCTCTATTCCCAGAATTCAATATTGGAAATCCGTTTACAAACCTGCTTCCTGCTTTTGTTTTCGTCTAGCATTATTAACGAGAAAGCTGCATTGTCATGGTCCCATGGTCATGCTGGAGGTAATTATATCTTACTTTTGTGAAAAATTATATCTTACTCTGTAGTGTGGGCGCTAACTCCTTAATGATGCTTTAAAAAGGTAATGTTCTTAAATGAGTTGGTGAAAGGTCGTCATCCTTTATAGAAGATGTAAAGAAGAAGGCAGTTGCACTTGGACGTGTTGATTTTAATAAACCACCAAATGATGAAAATTATGAAGTCCTTATCGATGAAATTATAAATAACAAGATGGAATTATGTGCTGGAGATGGAACACTTGGAGATATTTATACCGGTGATACGATTGAATGTCCAAAGCAATACGTAACTCGTGCACTTGGATGTTAAGTCATGTTGTTTTTTTCTTTTTTTGTTGTTTTGAACATGAAGTAGCTTATGTTGGTTGTTAAGTTGTTGATTTGAATTCAATGTTAATTTTAATAGAATGGGTTGTATTTGCTTACAATATTCGTATGTTGTCTGTACAATTAATCTAAAAGCAATACCGAGAAAATAAGAAAAAAAACTAAAAAAATGGAGAAAAAAAATATAAATTCTTATAGACTCAATCGATTCCGCTAGTCACCTAAATCGATTTGGTGGCGGCTCACCTCAATCGATTATCTTTGAATCTCGATTATAGAATTTTGACATTCACTATCAGTTATTAATTTTTAGACAAACGAAACCAGTAGTTTATTCTGGACAAAGATGAACCGCCCTATAATAAATAGTACACCAAAATAGAACAGATTTTAGGACGGTTCATATTTGTCGTATAACTCTGTTTTCGACAGTTGTGGTGTGTCCTATAATCCACGTTGTTGGACTAGTGTCTTTGATATACTTTTTATTAAGATTGAGTCTGACTGTGTAGTTGATTCTCTTGAAAGTATATTAGAGTTAGTCCATACAAATTGCTAAGCGAAATATTGGGTAAGGCTGTTAGACCCCCACTTTTTTAACTTTTTACATATGAGTCTCATTCGGAACACCTTATGATCCTTTGATATATCCTACCAACATGGGCTAGAACTTAATCCCGCTAAATCAAAAAGCCACACAAACCATAAAGGTTCTCATCATATGAGATCGAATATTAGGGTTATGAAAACCGAAATAAAGCATTCAAGCACAGGCTATGTAATCGAAAAACTATCACAAGAAACATTATAAAATAATAATTTTGTTCATAATAGACCTTATACAATAATTGAAATAAATCAAAAACTGATGTTTATTTTCTTGTTTTAAGATCCTGATTTCATTCATCTGTGTTATCTTCAGTTTTCATGATTTCATCTAGATTTTCTTCAAAAGTTTCTAGATTGTCTGCGTGAAACCTAATCATTTCAAGATCATGAAAATCTCTATAGGATGCCCGCATACAACATGGGAAACAATTACCTTGTGAGCAGTTGAAGATAATTCTTTTAGGAGTTCTTTTCTTGCAATCAATTATAAAACTCCTTCACAAAGACAAGTTCCC
>JAJJWW010009527.1:0-45717 GCA_023531295.1 Papaver armeniacum
AAGCACTTATATGAACACGCCCATTGAACATGGCATGTCTATAGGGTAGAAGTATACCCTATAGACACGCCAAAACCAAAAAGGCGTGACAGGGAAATTTATATTTGGCGTGGCTAAAGGCCATTTCTATACTAGTGTGCTGAAAAGTCACAGTGTATATAAGATGCAGTAATGACAAAATCACAGTGTATATGTGCTGCATGACCGCGTAAAACTCGTTGTTCGTTGACATCCACTATTACAGTTTCAATCTAGTGTTTTACTGTTTTACTGTTATACGAGCATTTAATGAACCACACAATGTCGTTGACAACATTGAATATGAATCCTAAGAAATATCAGAATTTTGAGGAACTATTGAATAAGTAGATTAAAACCCAAGCTGCATCGGACTTGTAGTGGTCTCTAATGCCGCCAAGGGTTCACTCCTAGTATTGTTGTTACAATCCCTAATATATGTTATGCTATTGATGTTCGTCTTACAAGTTACAATTGTGTGGGAGGTAATTTCTACCATCCGAGCCGTTAACGTGTTTCATCTTACTCTATTTTGATTTATTTGTCTCTTTGGTTCCAAAATGTTCTGTTTCGATTTTTGCGTATTACATACCGCCTCAATCAAGTAGAAAAAATGTATTAGTGGAAGAATAATACATTACTCTATTTAGTAGTTACTAATGTTGTTTAAGGTTCTGGATAGTGTGTGGGGATCGTTTTAGAGGGTGTATCTTAATAAGTCCCAAAGAATGGCTTGTGCAATATGTATACCTTTTGGTTCCAGTATTATGTGTAACTACTCTTGTTATACGTAATTACTAAATATATTCGAGATATTAAGATGCATGTCCTTGGATTTTTTATGCATTTTCTGGCTTCTTAAACTTGCTAGTCGCAAACTAGTATATGTATCCAGTCTTGAAGTATGTCTCCTTGTGTCTGTTGTGAATTTGTAAGCAACGGTAAAATGGGTATATACTCGAATTTGTAAGCTTTGTAAAAGAGATATGTACTTAAATATGTAACTAAAGAATGGATATGTACTCAAATATGTAACAAGTGCAGCGGATATGTACTTGCAAATTTTGAGTGCAGATCTTACTCACCAAAGAATTTGAGTGCAGATTTTCGAAACTCCCTTTTTGCGAGTGCATTTTTACGAGCGAAATCAAAGTAGTACAACAAATACGTGCTGAAACATTTCTAAAGTATAACAACAATATGTACTGAACAGACACTACAATTAATTTCTTCGGTATAATAATATGTACTGAACTAACACTACATTTAAACATACGTTGTTGGATTTTAATGTCAAAACCAATTAAAATGACCTAGCAATCTGTTCCGGTGCAACTAATCTTTATGTACACAGTACAATATATATGTAGACAGTTGATTATACCAAAATTTTGAGTGCAGAATTTATGTACTCACTCTGGACCGGTAAAAAAATCATAATTCCTAAACCAAAAAATTAAGTGCAACATATATGTACTCACTCTAAACAGGAAAAAAATTCCTAAACCAAAATTTTGAGTGCAGCATTTATGTACTTGCTTTAAACCCAATAAAATATGTGCAGCATTTATGTACTTGATGAGTGCCAAATATTGCATATTTCTACATCTATTTATTGGCATTTAACTCATCTTTTGTGCTCAGAAATCAGATATTATCCCAGATTATGTATTTTCTTTGTTTTCAAGAATAAATATTTGTACTAATTAATTTTGTGTTTTTAGGTAGTAAATAAAGTTCTGAGAAATTGAGGAGCCAAAAGAGCGAGAAAAGTGGAGACGAGCGCCTATGGAGCAAAAAGCCAAAGCCCACGCGCGCATCGCCTGCAACCCAACAAGAAGCAACCCAACTTACAAGACATGGGCTTCGAGCTATCCAAGACCCGCCCCATAACCCAAATACGTACCCGATCAATCCTCGAGCCGTGAGATTTGACGCATCCGCATCCAACGATGGGCCAAGTTGTCCGTGATCGGTGACGACGGTTCCCACGCATCCGATGGTCGCTCCATCCTTCTCATCAAACCTCGATGCTCCTGCCTCACACCGAATCCATCAAACCCTTCATCCCAACCGAACCAAACACTCTCTTACCCATTTCCCATTTCTCTTCTCTTTCTTCTCCCCCAACAGTTTCAGAGAAACCCATTCTCTTCCCCTTTCCCCCGACCATACCAGTTGCAGATCACCTCTCCACCTCCATCATCTCCTTACCCTATTACCCGCAGCCACGTACTGTCCTGCTCCGCCACTCTATCTCAAGTTATCTCCATCATAGCTTCTCCATACCTGAAGCTAGGTTAGATATAATGAGCTGGGTTTTCCAACAACTCATGCATGGATACCAGAGACGAAGTAAGGGAGGAAAGAGGTTTGGGTTCGCATTAATTGTAAGTTTTGAGTGTTAGAGAAGAAATTCTAGGTATATAAATTGTTGTTCTTCATGTGAGAGAAAACACAGTCAATTTTAGGGTTTAATTTTGTAATTTAATTTGAAGCTTGTTTTATCTGAGCATGATGTTCTAAGTTACTTAATTAGGGTGTAGATGAAACCCTTTAGTTCAATGTGAAGTGATTTGATTCTCAATTTGTTCTTGTAATTTTTATTGTTTAGGAGTATAATTAGTTGTTACCTCACAAACTCCGTGATCAATGGTACTATAAGAAGACCATTGATACTAGGGGTGAGTGAAGGGAATCAACTAAGTAATTACCTATCCGAGGCCTTCAAGAGAAGGCATGAGAACATTTTGATAATCTGCATTACCTTAGCATAGGATTAGAGGGTGGAATTAATCACCCTAATGCCACTAAATCAATAGTTTACAACACCTTTTACACATACTGCTACTTTAGTTTACAGTCACAACAGACCATAGTCGTATCGACACCAAAACCAATTACAACCGTGTTACCACTCTAGAAATCAGTTATAGTAAGCCTTAGATCAACTACACAACAACCCCATTTCCCCGAGGATCGACCAGTAGCTTGCCCCGTGTTGCAAACAACACCGTGCACTTACAAATATAAGTTGTAGCCAAAACAAATCACATTTACCAAACCTACCAAGACTTATCGATGTTAATCTACAATTATATGCCAAATCAACTAAGATGAGCATAATAAAGAAAGTAATTAGTCTTTTGATCAACAATACATAGAAAATGCAGTCAAACCACACCGCCACCATGAAAAATCAAGATGACAACATTTCATCTTCTTCTCACAATATAAACAAAATTCATTTTGATCAACCTTCCAAAAGTTTCTTCCCACGAACAATTGAAACATTGGTAGGTGAAACACTTGTTGTCATCACTCTCGATCGTCCTAAAACTTTCAGTGGCATGAATCTAGGTTTTCTGATTGCATGTTATTCTTGAATTGGAAATAATATATTATTTCCGACTGAATTGAGATACAAAAAATTGAAAACACCCATTTAGTTTCTGTTGTATTTGGTGATTATGAGTCCTGGATCTCCACCGCCACCATGGTCACATACAACGGTAAGGACGAAAGAGAAACAAACGAAAACGAAACATAAAATGTTTCAGGAGAAAGAAGTACGAATTTTAGTTTTATTATTCCCGCAGGTGCTAAGGCCAGGGGCAACCGAGTAATTGGACGCGTATTAAATATTTATGGACCTCCAGATAACTATAATTGTAGTTGCGGGAAATCCCACACTACACCCCTTACTCAATTTTGCTTAATTAATCCATTGAAAGATGTAAGATCAAGAATATTTATTGATTGAGTCCATGAAATGTTTACACAGGATGATAGAATTACACTTAGAAATTAAAACACTCTTAAACTTTCTCTCTCCTATTGACTTGCCTAACCATTCCAAAAAGATCTCCCTCACCACAGATTCACTCAGCCCTTTATATAGGGTAATACATAGTGGATGACAGCTAAGCTATCCTTTATTTTCGTGAATGTCCCGCGAAGTGTCGCAGATGCACAAACATTCGTTCTCGCGACACTTCTTAACCCTCGCCAGGTTTCACGTCTTCTTTATGTTTTGCTTGTCGTTATTCATTGCGGCGTTTATTTTAGCTCCTGCGACTCCTTCGCGATGCTGTCGTTTATTAATCCCGCGAGCCTTGTTTGTTGCGATATTACGATCCTACAATAATTTCCATTAGGACCCTATCATAACTAGTTATTTGGGCCTAGGACCAAATGACAAATTTTCCTTTTCAATAATACCTTTTAGATAACGAAGGATGCGGATGCGATTTGAGGCATCCATATGAGCTGTGTGAGGGTTACTCATAAATTGACTCAGAGTATTA
The DNA here is from genome assembly GCA_023531295.1 of Papaver armeniacum. Lineage (NCBI taxonomy): Eukaryota > Viridiplantae > Streptophyta > Magnoliopsida > Ranunculales > Papaveraceae > Papaver > Papaver armeniacum. The sequence goes on from JAJJWW010009527.1 coordinate 4,326, forward strand.
ATAGCATATGTGATATCTGGTCTTGTTACAGTGAGACATAATAATCGACCAATGAGGCGACGAAAGAGAGTTGGATCGGACATAGGTTGACCATCATCAGGTTTTAGTCGAAGTTGTTGTTCCATAGGGAAATCAGAAGTGCGAGCCCCTGTCAAGACCGCATCTTTTAAGATATCAAGAATATATTTTCGTTGGCATAAAAATATACCTTGATTTGAATGAGATACTTAATTTCCTAAAAAGTATTGAAGTTTATCAAGATCTTTAATTGAAAAAGATTTTTCCAAACAATTCTTGAGATTGGAAATTGATGTTTCGTTATTCCCGGTGACAATTTTGTCATCCACATAAACGAAAAAAAGAGAAATCAACCCTTTTTATATGTAAAAGACTCGTAATCCGTGATGGATTGAATAAAACCCTCTTTTTTTTTTTTTTTTTTTGCTCGATCAATAATAGATTTTATAACCAAAAATAAAAGATTTACAAAACAACCAAAGGAAAGCAACCCCAAAAAGCATACCCAAACAGAAAACAGCCCACTACAACTAAAACAGAAAATAAAGCAGGCCCATTTTCCTTAGGCCCAAAAATTAGCCAGATCTAAAGTAATTTATTCCAGGGATTTCCAATTCCTTAAGGAAATATGGCTTCTTCCAGAATTGTTGATTCTCTCCTTTATTCATCCCAGCACCCTTTATTGCCAATGCATTAGCTGTGAAGTTTATTTCCTTATAGCAGTGATGAATTACTATCTGCATAGAAGTTTCTTTAACTCTGCTCCATCTTGACCACAAGAACCAAGGGACTTTACCCATTTTAAAGATAGATACTGCTGCTTTTGAACCAGACTTGATGATTAAATTCTGAATCCCTCTCTGATGACCCATTCAAGTAGCACAAATAATTGCCGGGAGATCAGCTATAAATGAAGTAGCTATCCCCAAACCCCTTGCTTCAGCAAATAAGAAATCACCTTCACTATTTCTACTGACAAAACCAATCCCAAAGAACACTGGGTTACCCCTTGAATTACCCACACAAAGACACCATTATTTGATTCCTACTAGGTAATTCAAACCTTAACTCCCTTATATCTTTGTCTTCTCAGTGGTCTACTTTTCGAATCAAAATTTTTGAATACTTGAAAATCATAACTACAATCCCACATTTGCCCTTTAATTCTTAGTTCACAGTCTTTTGTGAATTTTAGAATTTTTTTCTTGAGAATACCAATCTCTCGGTTTTCCTCCTTCAAATACAATCTTATTCCTTAGAAACCACAACTCCATCATTGTTATTGATCTTGACAAAATCCACACTTCCCGAACAAAGACCGCTCTTTGAACCAAGCAAAATTCATTACATCTCCATAAGATTGAGGATTTAAGAATAAGAACATGCTACCCAACCATTTCAGATTATTTGGCTAAAGTTGCAGAACCATAGAATATGGTCCAAATTTTCGAATCATTTGCACATGAGATAACACTTTGAAGCTAAACCGTACCCTCTCCCTTGCCATTTACCATCGTAGCACAAAGGCCTCTCACCAATTTCCAAATATTGCTAGCTGTGGATGGATGCAAAACTGGATGCCAAACTTTTCTAGTCCACACTTCTTTCTCATAGTGATTTCTAATACAATCAACTGCAGATTTTACAAGAATTCGCGGATAAAGTAGCAAACCATATTTTCTTATCTTTCTCGCCGACAAAATTGGTAGTTCATCAAACTGAAAGTACTCTAGCATTCTCTGGGGTATAACCCATTTACCATCCACTATAAACTCAGACACCTTACTTCCCCCTGTATCCTTCACATATATATCCTCTGGAAAAGGTCACTTAGAGGTCTGTCTTTAATCCACACATCCTTCCAAACAGAGATGCTTTCCCCATTTCCAACCACCCACCTAGTGTGTTTTTTAACATCTTCCATCACCCATTTGATTCCAGGTAAAATTGAAGATTTCTTGTATCCTGTCTTCAGATCACCAGTACCAGTAAAATATTTTGCCCTCATAAAAATAGCCCATTCATCCTCTGATTCCTGCAGCTTCCATAACAATTTCATAAGTAAAGATTTATTCACAATTTCTAATCTTTTTATACCCAAACCTCCTTCCTCAAGGGGCACACAAACTTTATCCCATTTTAGTGTGATTGCTTTTCTAGTGTCTGAATCCCCTGACCAAAGAAAATTTCTTATCAATCTTTCACACATCTTCACAATCTTTTTTGGCCACTTATAGACAGCCATATTGTATATAGGAATACTGCTTAGTACAGATTGCACCAAAGTTAGTCTATCTCTAAAAGATAACAAACTTCCTATCCAACCAGCTAGTCTGTTTTGAATCATTTCCACCACACCCCAAATAGTACTTATTTTTACTCTCCCGGTTGCGTAATTACCCCGAGATATTTGTCAGGCACTTTGATAGAGGCATATTAAATTCATCTGCTATTTGTTGCTTTCTCCCTTCAGTAACTCCCCCTACAAAGACCTTACTCTTATGTTGATTAATTCTTTGACCAGATGAATCTTGATAATCCTTCAAGAGTTTCTTAATAGATTGAATGTTTCTTTTGTGTCCATTAAAGAACAAAAAAACATCATCGGCAAAAAGAATATGAGTAGGTTGTATACCTCCTCTATTTACCATAGGCATTATTTTCTTATCCTGCACACACTTTTTCAAGTTCCTACTCAGAATGTCTTCAGCTATAACAAAAAGAATTGGAGACAAGGGATCACCTTGTCTCAATCCTCTGTGAACTTGAAAGAAACCCACCGGTCCACCATTAACTAGAACAGTATACTCTTTGCGGATAGGAATAAAGTATGTAACCATTGAACCCATTTTTCTGAAAAACCAAATTTTCTTAGTGCTTCAAACAAAAATTCCCAGCTCAAAGAGTCGTAAGCCTGAGTAATGTCTATTTTTAGACCTACATTTCCACCTCTCCGTTTTACATCCAGCTCATTAACCATTTCTGATGCAAGTACAATTTGATCTTGAATGTTTCTTCCTTTTATAAAAGCCCCTTGTTGAGTTGACACCACCTTATCCATTATCTTATACATTCTTGATGTTATAATCTTTGTAAATATTTTAAAACTGAAGTTACTCAGCCCAATTGGTCTGAATTGACTTGGCTTTCTTGCACATTTAACTTTTGGAAGCAAAACTAGAAAGTTGGAGTTCAAGCCTTTTGGAATAAAACCATTTTTCCAACAAAACTGGATTGCATTGACCAAATCCTTTCCCATTATCTCCCAAGCAAATCTATAGAAAAAACCTGGAAAACCATCAGGTCCAGGTGCACTATTAGCATCCATTGAATTCACTGCTTCTTTTACCTCTTCAAACGTAGGCACTGCTTCCAGCATCATATTTTCCTCATCTATTATTACTCTGGGAATTGCTTCAAAAATGCCCTCAGCAAAATGCACTTCCTCATACTTAAATTTATTCTCAAAGTGAGACTCTAACAATCTTGCAATATTGCTAGGGTCCGTTATGATAGCACCAGAATCATCTTCCAATTCAGTTATAGCATTTGTGGATTGCCTTATTTTAATTGTTGTATGGAAAAAGCTTGTATTAGCACCACCTTCTTTAATCCATTTTTCCCTTGATTTTTGATGTAGCATAGCTCTATGTTGTTCTGCAATTATCTCCTGCTTGCCCCTAGCCACCACTAAAGCATTTAATAATGAAATGTTGCTTGGATCCCTATCAGACAGCTCTGCAGCACTGATCACTTCCCTTTCCGCTTCTTGCATCTTTACTCTTACATCCCCAAAGACATTCCAGTTCCATTCCTTAATTTTGATCTTCAGTAATTTCATTTTGTTAGTAAAAACAAAAGCTGGATTACCTTTTACTTCAGTATTCCAAACATCCTCTATAAGCTCTTTAAATCCTTCTTGTTCCAACCAAATTTTAAAAATTTTGAAAGGAGTGTTACTTGGTTTTGTAAAACTTGCACAAGCACCCAACAATGGACTGTGATCAGATATTCCCTAGCACCCACCTTGTAACTCCAATTTGGGTATGTTTCTAACCATTTCACATTACATAATGCTCTGTCTAAAGCACACACAATTCTTTTGCCTCCTGCCCTATTATTGCACCAAGTGAATTGCATACCAGTTTTAGGAATCTGAATAAGCTCACAAGTATTTATACAGTCATGGAACTCTTGCATTGCCACCCCTAAGGGAGATCTCCCACCATTCTTTTCTTCCATACTCAATACAGTGTTAAAATCACCAATCACTAGCCATGGTAAATTCCAGCTACTTATTCTCTCTAACTCAGCCCATAATTCTCTTCTATCTGAATATAGAGATGCAGCATGAACACCAGAAACCAATACCCCACCCACTCTAACCGTTACTACTTGATTTGTAATTGAAACAATCTGTGGATTAGCAATTGAGGCACTCCAAAATAACCAAATATTACCCTTTCCTTCATCTATAGAATTATGAATTATCATGTGATTCATACCTTTCAACTTCAATAATTTACTATCCTTTGAATTCCATCTAACTTTAGGTTCTGCTATCCAAAATAATGTGGGACTAAACTGATTAACTAAACTTCTGAATTTATCTTTGGCTTTAAGTCTCCTTAAGCCTCTGATATTCCAGAAAGCAACCTTCATTTGGAATTAGAGGGTTGAGAAGATGCAGGCCCTCTCCCACCTTTCTTTGAGTTATCTAAAATTAAAGCACCTTGTTGTCTTGTGATTCTTTTAGTTGGCTTTGTTTTATCTATCTTCGTAATGACTTCTTTATTCACAACATCACCTTCACCCACAATTTTTACTTCCTGAAACACTGAAGAGCTGCTTGAAGCTACTTCCAAAATTTTATCCACACTAATTGGTATCAACTCATCATTCTCCAAGTTTTGTAAACTATGAAACTTTCCAGATGACACTGTATTATTCAGAATGAATCTTTCATTACTTTTTCCAATATTCTGAACTATTTTATCCACAACAACTTCATCAACACCTTCAAATTCAGCATCCTTATTCTTATCTTTTGGTGTTTGACATATATCAAATTTTTTTGTATTCTGCAACTTTGTCTCCTTTACTCTCCAAATATTTTTAACACCCTGAGAGATATCATTTTCTTTTACTTCTGATTCCATTTCACTTCTTTTATGTCTACACTCTGTCACCAAATGACCAATCACTTTACAGTGACTACAGAATTTTGGAATATTAGGAAATTGGACTTGTTGTTCAAAACTACCATACTTTGAGTTAACCACCACCTTATTTGGAATAGTAGTACCTAAATCAACTTCTACCAGAACACTAGCATAATACCCTACTTCTCTTTTTAGAGTGGTATCATCAACCTTAATAGCTCTTCCAAAAGTATCACCCAAAGCCATAATGATCTTCTCTTTCCAGTATTCCATCCCTAAACCAGGAAATTGAGCCCATACAAAAGCTGATGTTGTCTTTTGGTTAGCTGGATTAAAATTCGCTTCCCATAATCTTAATTTTAAAATCTGAGATTCTACCATCCAAAACCCATTCCAAATATGTTTCATATCAACTTCGTTCTCAATTTTTATAATGAAAAAACCTTTTCCAATAGGTATGAGTTGAATTTTACCTGATGTTTTCCATTGTTTCCTCAGAGCTGATTCAGCAACAGCAAATTTCATTTTCACGAAATCCAATCTTCCAATCAAACTAAATCTCCATTCACTTAAACTTTCATCCATGTCCTCATCAGGTATGTACACCGAAGGATTATTCTGCACTGAAGAAAACTCAGAAGAAGACCTAGATGTGTCATTTCTAGATCCAGAATTCTCCGAAGGCGATTTTATTTCCGACATTTTTTAATGAGAATTACACAGAATTAACTAGATGATCATAAAACCAATCATTTTAGATTGATTAATATGTAAGAAATGCACTCTAATATCAAGAAAAACAATGAAGAAATCGAAGCAATTAAGGAAAATCGAAGAAATATTTTGAGTCTCTCCTCTGTTAAAGCGAAAACTTACCAACACATCAATAAAACCCTCTTGTATAAGAATCTTAGAGAATTTTGAGAACCACTGTCGAGAAGCTTGCTTAAGGCCGTATAGAGATTTATTTAATTTGAAAACAGAATTCTTCCCCTTACGGAAAAATCCGGTTGGTAATTTCATATAAATTACTTCTTCAAGATCACTTTGAAGAAAAGCATTATTTAAGTCTAATTGATAAAGTCACCAACCTTTTTACTTGAAAGAAGAAGACGAACAGTAACGAGTTTCGCAACTGGTGCGAATTAAAGAGCCATTGGGATTTGAGTGTATCCCTTATCTACATGTCGGGATTTGTAGCGTTCAATAGAGCCATCGGGTCGGTATTTGATTTTATAGACCCACTTACAACATATTGGTGGTTACCATGAGGTAAAGAGGTGCGAGTCCATGTATTATTTGCTTCTAAAGCTGAAATTTCCTTTTTCATTGAATCGCGCCATTTCGGATCTTTCATGGCTTGAGTAAAGGAAGTGGGTTCTGTTGAATTAAGAACCAATCGAGGACAAAAAAACTTGATGAAATTGAGAAAATTTTTCAAGTGAAAGAAAATTAACCATTGGATATGGTGTTGAAGAAATACTAGAACAATGATAATTCTCGAACCATTTAGGTGGTTGAGGATGTCGACATGGTCTTTCCAAATTTACAGAATTATTTGGAGAGAGTGAAGTAGGTGTGGGTAGAGAACTGATATTCGTATCCTTGTTTACCAGTAAAGTACCTAGAGAATATGAACTGGAATTTGACGTGGGTGGGGAATTTTCGTCAATACTTTGGTCCAACTGTGAAGGACCCACGGAACGATGATCTGAATTTTGTAAGGTAAAGAATTCCTATCTATAATTATATACAATTGTGAAGAACTTGGAGAGTCTTAGAGCATAGATCGGTTGAACCCACCAAGCGTTGGTATGTCAAGTTTCATTTTCATATTTTAGTGAATCAAAACTCAATTAAAGAGTCGCTTGATTATGTACTGTAGGATCGTAATATCGCAACAAACAAGGTTCGCGGGATTAATAAACGACAAAATCGCTGAAGGAGTCGCCGAGGAGCTAAAATAAACGACGCAATGAATAACGACCTAAGCCAAAACATAAAGAAGACGTGAGACACGGCGAGGGTTAAGAAGTGTCGCGAGAGTGAATGTTTGTGCATCTGCGCGACACTTCGCGAGACATTCCGAAAATAAAGGGTAGCTTAGCTGTCATCCACTATGTATTACCCTATATAAAGGGCTAAATGAGTCTGTAAGAGGAGAGATCTTTTAGAATTGTTAAGCAAGTCAATAGGAGAGAGAAAGTTTAAGAGTGTATTAATTTCTAAGTGTAATTTTATTATCTTGTGTAAACATTTCATGGACTCAATCAATAAACATTCTTGATCTTACATCTTTCAATGGATTAATTAAACAAAATTGAGTAAGGGGTGTAGTGTGGGAAATCGCTACTACATATGCGCTAGAAATGTGGATGGCAAGAGAGTGACGTAGAAATTGGAAGGAATTTGGATTAACAGAGAAAAGATTTGGAGAAGATACTCAAGAATTCATTGGAAAAGAATAATGGCTAGAAGAAGAAATGTACAAGGGCAACCAACGATTGTAAGAAGAAGTGGGAGACTTGCTGGAGAAAGGAGGAATGAAACAGGAGAATCGTCAAGGATGAATGTGAGAAACGATGGAGAAGATCAAAACCAACCACCGATCTCCCCAAAGTAGCAAACGCTGCGGTGGATTATGATAGAGTAAGTGTACATACTGGAGGTCCGATTCGAAGACGAGAGAGAAGAGGAGCAAAGCAGTGGTGAACAATGGACAAGGAGAGCAAGGAATGAATGGAGAAAACGAAGAAATCGCAGACATTAGAAAGATTGAGACAAACAATACACGAAGAGAGAGGCTAGAGGCAGAGGGAACGAGCAAACTTGACAAGACAATCATGAATTGAGGATGGAAAATATGAGGTTGCAAAATAGGAGATCTAAGTAGCGTGAGATCAAGTTCAAGATCGAATAGGGAAGAAAGAAGGAGAGTTTACCAATGAAATACCGAGGAAGAAACACAAAATCCGAGCAGAGCATGGCGAGAGAAGAGGGAAATAGAAGATCGTTATATTCCTCACCCGAAAATCTTCAAAATGAACGGAATAGGAAAATCAAGGAAACATGCAACTCCAAGAACCGAATGACCCAACAACAAGGGAGAATAATCTTGCACGGGAGAGAAGAACGAGAAGAAACCGAGAGATCGAGATGACATTGAGAGACACTACATTGAACAAGCGCGGCTAGCTCGCGAGAGAGAAAGGATAAGAGAAGAAATGGAAAATCAAGAGATGGAAGAGGCAATCCGGCAGAATAACCATGACAACCGCGAAAGAAGAAGGGAACAAAATCGTACCAATAGAAATATTAATGAAGAATATGAGAGGGTGCGAGATGAGAGCCGAGAGACAGCCAAGAAGAGAGAACAACCGATATAACGGCGTGCATAATTGACGAAAGAAACGAAGAAGAGCGTCGCGAGGGAAAGAAGAGGAGAAAATAACGAGCGGGAAGGTCAAAATAGGCACGAGCGAAGAAGGAGAGAAGCGAGTTAAAAAGACCAAGAGAATCAAACTCGAGGCAAATGAACAAATCTTAAGAGAACTGGGTTGAAATGAGAGGATTGTCAATAGTAGAAGGGAAGGAGGAAGGAGACAATTAGACGAAGCCATCGCAGACGCCGCGAAGAATCCCTTCACGCTAGAAGTAGAGATGGGAGGAATACCTCCAAGTGCAATCTACTGCGTTAACCAACATCTTTGATGGAACAACCGTGCGGTACAAACATATCAAGGCTTATATGAGATGTATGTTTACAGTGGGAGAATCATGATGCCATACTATGCAAATATTTTCGCATCAAGCCTAATAGGAGAAGCACTAAAATGGTTTGAAGGTTCTGCAAAGGAACGAATCACATCATTTAACCATTTACAAGCCACATTCCCGGGAGCATACATAAATGCGACTCTTCGCGACCAGGTATTGAAGATGTATTTGGGTTGAAACAAAGAGTTGGCGAGAGCTTAAGGAAGTTGACAATAAGATGGAGAACCATGTGTTGAAATGGCGGGACGGGTTGAGGAAAGATATCTAATCCTCTCATTTGTGAATGCTCTCTTTGCGACTAACTTGTTATACATTCAAATTTTAGAATCAAAAATACAATCACGATGGCGAATCAAGGGAGTTACAGGGAAGAATATATTGCTCTAGAAGAAAGACAGAATGAAATGAATTCTTATCCGGTCGCGAACACAAGCTCGAATGCTGCTGAACGCAAGTTTGTTACCTCAATTCATAAATACGGTGGCGAGTACTTCGCAAGGACAGCAAGCAAGGAAAGCCGATGAGGGATGCGAGAAGATAGTAGCCATGGGAAGCTACGATCAAGAGGAATTTGAACGAGAAAGGAACTATTACAACCGTAATGACAATAATAAGATTCGGAGGCTAGATCATGTGCAAGAAACATACGGTGGACGAAGGCAAAATAACCGTGGAGGCGTAGAAGTCGCAGAGAATAGTATGGGAAGAAATTAAGATGCCTCCCACCGAACGCTAGTGTGGAGAAGATCCGGGAAGCTATACTTGTGATGGAAAACGTACCGGCACCTTGGAACGTGGGAATGGAACCACCGCCGGGCGATAGAAGTCATGAGTTTTGTTCTTACCATCGTTTCCATGGGCATCAAACAAATGACTTGAGAAACATAAAGAGAATCATTCTCGTGATGATTGATCGGGGAAAGTTTGAATCACTTTCTAAAGGGAGAAGAAACAGGCCAGACATTACCACCACCACCAGAGATGCACAGAACAGTGTCAGCGAAGGGAAAGGAAACATTTGTGATAGAAGTCGGGACAAAGCTAAAAATTTGAATTGCAACTCTATTGTCCACTCCTATCGCACAATTGAAGATTTTCATGACAACGTGCTTAGTAGAGTCTTTGCGAGAGATGCTAATGATAAAGAAATAATGAGTCGGCAAGAGGACGATTAGAAAAGTGGCAGTGAAGACTATTTCTTTCTCTCGCAGATGAAGTGCCAAAAAGGAAGAGAAACACATGATAGCCCGTTGTTTGTGAAACTAGAGATTAACCCCAAACCAGCTTGATGGAGAAGATGATGAAGACGAAGCTTGTCAGGGCGATCAACCGAACCTAATCGACATAGGAAGTTCGGTGAATATTCTCTTTACCATACTTACAAGACGATGGGAGGAAAAGACGAGGATTTGATCCCCTCGACATATAAGATATATGGCTTTAATGCATCGCAAACAAACCAAAGGGAGAGGTTCACATGAGAATACCTCTACAAGGACTATCAACTGATATTTTATTCTGTGTGGTTGACGTAGAATCTCCATATAATGCGCTGATTGGGAGACCATGGCTTCATGAAATCTTGGGAGTCGCATCCACATATCATCAATGTATAAATTCCACATCCAAATGGCATTGGAATTATACGGGGAGATTGGAAGGAATGCAACAATGTCATGAGGTCGATGTAGAAAGCTGTGTGGAAGAAAGAAATGCCAAAAGAAAAGGTTGGAAGCAACATGTGGGAGAGATGAGCTTGAGAGAAAAGAAAATTGATGGTGGATGCTATGGAAGTAAGGGATCGAACATACTCGCGAGGTGAATGCTTAGAGACAGCGAACATTATGGTAATAAAGAAGCAAAGGATATGAGGAACAAAAGGCATAAGAAAATGAATAATCAGTAAAACAGGAGAAAAAGTAGCAATTGAAGTAATGATAAAAGCGAGAATCTCGCAGCCAAGAGTATATGGGAATTCGGTCAAGAAAGAAAATGAAAATACAACAAATGAAATTGACCAGCGAATACTTCAAGTAAACAAATGTCAGCAAATAATGAAACATAAATGATTGAATGATATAATAAATATGAATGAGTAAAAGAATGGGACGAACCTTTATGGCGTACACCTAGTTCGCGAATAACATTTCGTAAGAGGCAAATGTAAGACCTAAAGTGCGTCATATAAGGGGGTATCTCGACATGGCTCAGGGGGAAAGGTTACACCGCTCCCGAAGCCCGAGTCATGAAAATTTGGGGCCCATGAAAGCCTATCAGGGAGAGATACCTTGGATTCCCAACTATATAAGGTTATACTCGGGTTGACCGAGGGTCTCTTCCAAGGAGTGTATGCTCAAGGCGCCGAGGGCACACGGTTGAGCCATAGTGCCCGGGATGGATGAACCTACCCTGGCCATTCTTGCAAGTCTTGGCATATGTTGCACTGCCCAAGAAAACTCCACTTAGGGTGCGGTCTCGTAACCATAAAACCATATAGGTATAAGGGATAAGAGGTCTGCGAAAACAACTGGTTGTTGTTAAGACCGGATGGGAGGAGCTAGTCTTGTATGGCCGATGTTTCGCCTCCTTGAAGGGGCAACCGGGAGATGATAAGGCGACTCTCCAATAGGGGAGTGTCAAACAGGACGCAAATGTCATAAGGCTATGTTTTCGCAAGAAAATTTAGGCTCGTCATATTTGTGCAATGATCCTGCAGAGGCAATAATACTAACGCGAGGGTAAGGCGAAATCAATGGGTCTTTACAGTGTACGGACGTCTGCGATTTAAATACGCTTACGCGGCAATGTCATGGGGCTTTATGTTCGCAAGGATATATAGGCCTGTGTCATATTGTCGCAACTAAAACATCCCCGCAGAGGCAAAAATACTTGGAAAATGATAAGGCAAGATCAATGGGTCTTTACATGCAAGTGTAAAGACGTCCGCGATTTTGTCGCAATAAAAGGTGGCGGTGGGAAGACTCTAATTAGGGAGGTCTAACTCTAAGACCACACAAAAATGATATGGCAGGTCAATGGGCCCTTGCTTGAAAATGGGTATGGCTTACGACCTTGTCGCAATGAGAAGAGATAAAACATATTTACGAAGATAAGGCAAAGCAAGTAGAATTTTGATTTATGAAGATACTCACACTGCCGCAACAATACATTTCAATAACAATAAAATTATTATTCAAACACATACATGATGATAACTAAAATCTTCCATCCAAGATAAATAACAGAGGCAAGTATGGGAATGGAAAAGATGGAATATTGTTATTCATCTTCTGATGAAAGAGTTATACATCAATAATGTTAGCCAATTATATTACAAGGAAGAGCTACCAAAAAGGGGAGTGAAGATTGGATTGTGGGGAAAAATCAGAAGTACACTATGATAAAGATACGTAAATGTACAGATATTACAGTAGAAAAAAGATAACAAAAGGAATTATCTCTTTGGTGATTCTTCTTCCTTATCCGATTCTCGCCTATTATTCTCATCGCCTGTAATTTTCTTCGCCACCTCACTATCAAACGCCGAGACAGTGTATTCTCGGGAACCTTCTCAAGCTTGAGGATATGAATGCAGAGGGAGGATATTGTGGTCCTTACAAACATACTCCATGGCTCCATTGGTAAAAACGAACAAACATCATTATTAAAGTTCTCATTGTCAAGTTTCAAATTGTTTCTTCAACTTGGAATACTTGTCATTACTGAAGAGAGAGACTCTTTATGAAATGTTCTTTTCGTATTCAAGCTCTCTAATTCTAACTCAAGCCTCTTTCGATTCTCGCAAATAAGAAACAACAAGTTAATAATTTACAAGCAATACTACTGTATAAGAAGCGAAGAAGGTATAATAAGTAACCTTTCTATCAAATATCATATCTCTAATCAAGGAAGTATGCTTGGCATGAAGACTAACATCAACACCTAGGTTATTCCCGGCATTATCTAAAACCTTCGCAGCCCTGGCGATTCATCATCACTATTAATAACAAGAAGAGAACGAACTTGCTCTTCGGCCGCTTAAGTATGGTATTCCGATGAAGGAGTTCGTCTGCTCAACTTGCACACCAAGAAGAGATTTGTGGAATTACTAATAACGCCTCGTGCACCACCTAGTAATGCGATCATTCTCATCTATGAGATCACTAATTCTCTTCCTCAAAGTTTTGACTTTCTCCTCGAATCAAGGTACATTGTTTAAAGCGATTAGTTAGATTTAAACTAGATCTATGTTCGATCTCTAAGAGGTGATGTTTGGATTGAAGATCCTTTAATGAAAAGGAGGTTAGTTTTATTGGAGGAACTACTTAGAGATTGATTGAGGAGTGGAAGAAGATCATTATCCATAGGTTCAGAAATGTATGGAGAAGAATAGCCTCATCGGAGAGATTATATATATCTGTGAAGGTAATAAGTTAGGCAAAAGAATATGCAAACGATAAAATAGAAATGATAAAAGGAAGTAAAATCTTATACCATAAAGTTGTTGATTAGCGTTCAAGAGTGGACACCCTATCCCTTTGGGAGTCAAGTTCTGTATTTAACTTTTGAATTCTCTCGTCTTTATCGCGAGATGACGTGACTTCAATTTCTAATTCTCGAATCTTCTTGTTCAATTGCAAATTCTTTTTTCAAGATTGCTGCGTCTTCTCTCGAGATCCGAGGCAACTACAAAAAGTTCTTCCAACCTATAAAAGAAGATAGAAAAATCATTAATATATATATTTAAAAATTTAAAATTAACAGGAAATATGGATCGCATACGTACCAAAAGATCCAAGTGCATTCAAGAAGTCGGAGAGACACAATTCTAGAGGCTCCATTGAAAGAATTATTGCCTCTAATAAAGTAGCATTACACACGTTTGCAGAGCCCCGCAAAGAGAAGCTAGGAGCATCTCCCATTCCTTGGAAAGAGTCCGAGAAGATGCTATATAACCGATCCATAGAAGGCAGTCACGGAATCTTCTTGGCGAGAGAAGGATTCGAGTCATGGTTATCCTAAATCGTCAAGATTGAGGAGCTTGAGCTAAGGAGAGAAGAAGATTGAATCTTTCGCTTCTTAGCCAATGGAGCGTAAGATTTATCTTTGCGAGCGACGGTTTACCCTTACTTTTAGTTCATACTTGGCTCATGGCTTCTTCAACTCAACCTTCGCATACGGTTAAAGATAAGAAACAGAGGCAACAATATTGTTTCAAATAACAAAGGAAATGTTTCTTACTTCATCCGTAGCGATCGAAGCATCGACAGGTACTCTCAATGGATTATCCTTGTATTTTCTTCTCAATTTGGTGATCGAAAAATTTCACAAATCAAAGCAAATATAAAAAGAAAATTGCGAAAAGCAAGATTTGAAGTAGAAAACATACCTCTTTTGCCTTATGTGCCATTTGAATTCCCAAGGGTGATATCCTGCGAGATTCAAGCAGAAGAACGTGCGAGCCCGCAATATAAGGGCCATTTAAAATCAAGGGTACAACCCACCACTTCTCATCTTTGGGTGGCGAGGGTAGTATTATTGCCGGTGCGGTCAATATCCCGCATGAGCAATTTATCCTCGGGACATTATCCTTCTTTTTTTGAATACCCCAAATAGATTTCGCATTCTCATCTTTATGTTTTGAATAATTTTCAAAAAGTTCTCTCAAAGTGTACTTCACGAGCCTATTTCCAAATCGAAATGAGGTGTCTACTTGAGTAGGGTATAAAGATCCTTTGCCAGCACCACGCATTCGCGAACTCAAGCATTAGCGAATGCACGCCACTCAATTGATAAATGGCCAGAGAGAATTTTCATGGGCCAAGATTTCATAAAATAAAGGCATCTCGGAGATTGTACAAGGGAATGGGAAGTCCTGAGAAGCTGACCTAGCGAGACTATAATCTTTTGATCATCACATTGATGATCAGAAAATAACTTTGCAGTAAAGAATAGATGAAGATTCTTGATCAGGAATGGTTGATAGAGTGAAACCCTTCTCGAGCAACTTCTCGTTGAACTTCATCAAAAGAAACTTTGTACCCACGACTAATGGAAGCCATTATCGGTATGTGGAATGGATGGGAGGTTAAAGGTTAGGATCAAGCTAGAAAGGGCCCGAAGAAAAAGATTTGCGAAGAGCAGGAGCGCAAATTGCGGAAGGAGAGAGTCAAAGAAAAGTTGCAAGAGAGAAACTAAAGGATGAAAAGGAGGGGAAAAGAAAACTATATATAGGAAAAAGATCCTCGAGAAAACGAGGTCATTTAATGCGAGAAGAGACATGAATGGTCAAGAATAAGCGGTTGAAAGAGACGTGTCAAGAAAAGACATTAATAATCAAAACTGTAAAAAGTACAAAACTAAAAGATAAAGATAAGCGGTTAACAAGAACAATATTGTAAAATCTCATGATACTCTTCCTTCGCAGGAGAAATATGAGAAGAAATAGGAGACAATACTACAGTATATATCTCAAAGAAGCGGAACTTAGCAAAAGAATAGAGGCAAGTACGTACTTTTCTAGGAAAGTATTCTTTTGCTCATTCCTTCATCAACAAAATCAAAGATCGTTACCACAATAGATTTTCCTTAAGATCGCTTGTCAAGCAATATTCAAGGAAAAAGAGGCAAGATGTAGGATCGTAATATCGCAACAAACAAGGTTCGCGGGATTAATAAACGACCAAAGATCATGAAGGAGTCGCGAGCTAAAATAAACAGCGCAATGAATAACGACCGGACCAAAACATAAAGAAGACGTGAGAACGCGCGAGGGTTAAGAAGTGTCATGAGAGTGAATGTTTGTGCATCTGCGACACTTCGCGAGACATTTAGAAAATAAAGGGTAGCTTAGCTGTCATCCACTATGTATTACCCTATATAAAGGGCTAAATGAGTCCGTAAGAGGGAGAGATCTTTTTAGAATTGTTAAGCAAGTCAATAGGAGAGAGAGAAAGTTTAGAGTGTATTAATTTCTAAGTGTAATTTTATTATCTTGTGTAAACATTTCATGGACTCAATCAATAAACATTCTTGATCTTACATCTTTCAATGGATTAATTAAACAAAATTGAGTAAGGGGTGTAGTGTGGGAAATCTGCTACTACATGTACTAGAGACAACTTCGTATAGGTTAGGATAGAAAGATTAGGATAATGAGACATACAAGTATTACTCGAAGACTTGAAGAATGTGAAGAAGTAACAAGCTTCATCGTGACATTATCCTTCCCTCTTGAGGTTAGTAATATTTTTACTTGAATTGTTTCATTCCCAACATATCTTTTAAGTCGTATATATTGAAAACATAATGATGTGAATGATTATACTCTAGTAGACATAGTGTTAAGGAATTACAATAACGAAGGATAACGCTTATCTTTTTGAACTTCGTATATAGGAACTGACATCGACATAATCGTATGAATGCTATTATGATTATGTGTATGGGTATGGGTGAAGATTTCTTCCTAGGAAACCATGTTTACATTCGTCTAAAGGAAGTACATTCATGAACTTGTTTTGTGTATCGAAAGGAAATCGCTAGGCTTATTGGTATTGTTATTCATTTCATATCTTTGGATTACCAATATGTGTGAGTTAGTAGAATCGAGTCATAACTTGTTATGTATCTTGGTAAAATTAGTCACAATGCACGACTTATGTATTGGTATGACTTTTATTAGTGTAACCGATCCTAAGTAAT
The DNA here is from genome assembly GCA_023531295.1 of Papaver armeniacum. Lineage (NCBI taxonomy): Eukaryota > Viridiplantae > Streptophyta > Magnoliopsida > Ranunculales > Papaveraceae > Papaver > Papaver armeniacum. The sequence continues at coordinate 20,987 of JAJJWW010009527.1, forward strand.
CACCTAAGATGGTATGATCGATATTTGTAATTGTTGTGACCGATCCTAGTATTTGGTGTAACCGACCCTAGTAATTGGTGTGACCAATCACAAAAGAATGTGTAATCGATCCTTGTAATTGTTGTAACCGGTCCCAGTAATTGGTGTAACCGATCCGTAACTGGTGTGATCGATCACAAGTAATACCATAAGAATATAGAATAGGTCCTGGTAATTGACGTGACCAATTTGGTAACTAATGTAACCGGTCGCAATAACCATATTAAGATAGAACCGTAAACTCAAGATTAGTGTGTTGATTTGATCAATCACATAGTTCTTGGAAATCAGATGAACCAATTCTAAACTTGTTTGGAAGTGTGGTATAATCGGCTCCAAGATTGTAGATATAAAAGAGGATTTACAAAGAAATAAGATGTCGACATACTTTTAACATGTTCAGTAACTCTTATTTTTTATTGTTCAAAGATATTCCTTAATAACTCAAGGAGATTTTGGACGATAAAATAAGTTGAGAATCTTTTAATTAAAGTTGTTAATTTTATATGCTTTTTAATTACCAATGATTAAAATACATATCTCGGAAAATAAAAATTGGTAATGTGCATTTTACTAATTGGAGATTTTAGAGTAGGATTTAAGTTAATATTGACAGAGCATTTCTAGGAATTATGAAAACCTAATTTGGAAATATATTGCATATCTTAAGAATATTTTCGGTTTTGGAAATTCCTTGGTGTCCAAACTTCCTTGGTGTATAAATACCCAAGTTTGCATTTCGAGCAAACTATCCTAAGAGCCACCAAAACTACCTTGTTGTGTTATTACTTGGTGGAGCCGTATATTCGGAGAGGAAATTACCCTAATTAGGCGAAATCTCTTACGACCGCTCATTTAAAGACTTCTGTGGGATGAAGAAGATCTACGAGTACCGTTGGTGGGAAACTAGATAATTGCAGTATTATTAGTTTTCGATTTGATTTGATTGACTAACGGTTGTTGAACTTTTGATTGCACCTAGTTTGTTTATTCTTGAGAATCTTCTCTTCTGATATAAGATTCACTCAAACTAGATCGAAGTGTCGACAGGATCTTTAGAATTGTTTGTAGATCTAAAGATGTCTTGTGATAATCCATTGTTAATAGACTTCTTTTTGTGTGTGACTGATCACAATAGATTCAAGTTGTGATGTGCATGTATTTATTGAAGATTTAAGAAGATTTGAAGACGAAAAAGATTTCTGATTTAGGTTCATAATCTTTGGTGTACAGAAAAATTGATCGACTGGGATCCAACTATAATCGATTTATCATTTATAGATTTGATTGATTAGTTGTGTAGATCGGCATCAGTATTTAGCATCTTGATAGATCCTATTATTGATTGCATAATCTGAACTCTGCTACTTTTGTAGTTGTAGGATAGATTGATCTAAACCCGACAAAGGAGTTTATTGGATTAAACATAAGAGTATTTGTTTTAAATCATATCACCGAGATTGAATAGAGTTGTTACCGAAACATTTGTTGTTCCTTCTTTGTTTGGAATACGAACCAAAGGAAATTGTTCGGTGAACCACATATTGGATATCGGAAGCGAAGGGATACTGAAGAAACTAGGTGAACTATAGGTTTAGTTGCTTGGTCTCAACTATACGAAGTTAGGTTGATTTTGTATAGCGGCTTAATTCTGAGAGTATTCAATTCTGGACTAGGTCCCGGGGTTTTTCTGCATTTGCGGAATTCTTGTTAACAAAATCTTGTTGTGTCATTTAATTTAGTTTTCCGCAATTATAATTGTTGTTATTATAATTTAAAGTAAATTACACAAATGCCGTATTACTTGATAGTGATCCTAAAGAGTTTGGTTAAGTCTGAACCTATTATCAAGTAATCACACTTTGACTGTTGTATTGTCTCGATCTCGTATCCATAGACGATCACACAAAGCATGAATACCGATTCGTTGTATTGTCTCGAATAAGTCCATAGACATCCACTTTTGGTAAGAGGACTTATATGTGTACAATTTTAAGATTGTGGTATATTTGGGTACCCTCTTCTTTTCAATTGGTATCAGAGCAGGAAAACACGAAAATATCTAACAATATGTGTTGGGGGGATCCAACATATAAGAAATGAGTCAAAATAAGAAAAGCAAAGATAAACTTATGAAGAACTCAGTTAACGCTCATCAAGATGATGAGAATATGGTTTCAGAAAAGGTCAATGGAAATTGGTCTCAAAAATCTTTTCAAAAAACAAGGAGAAAGTATAAGACTGATAACTTGATTAAGGATCAAGATTCTGATCAGAAAAGAATGAATCCAAAAACAAAGGAACATGTTTTGTATCCATCTCCAATCACCAAGTGAAAAATCTTACCATTACAAAATAGAAAAGAGATTTGATTCACTTGGGTTTGTCCAAGCTCTGAATTTCGTAAAATGGTGGAAAGTTTTTTCAAACATATTGAAAATTATTCGAAGAAGTAAAAACCATTCACAGCCTAGATGATGTCTTAGAGCTTATTGTTCAATTAAATGTAAGAATCTGTGAAGGAAAGCGAGAAACACTCATTCTTCAAAGTAATCTAGCAGATTATTTGGAACAAAAATTGGCTTTGTGCAATGAAGTATATCAGCAAACTTCAGAGTGTGAAATTCTTACTCAATCGCTGGAGCATTCACAAATAAGGAACAAAATCCTTATAGAAAAACTTCTTACAGAGACATGTCGAAAGGTATACCTTGATAAGTGTTTTGAAAAACATTTTCAACAGGGAATGTATATCTTAAAGGGACATATAGAATGTTTTGAAAAAAATACATCTGCAATCTGTTTAATGGCAGATCAAGCTCACACGGGTTCAAATTCAAGGAACTTACCATCTTGGGCACAAGATATAATCAAGGATATAGCATCACGCAATATTCCTGATAAAGTGGTTGAATATGAAACCCACACAAGGGAATTTGATCGTGTTACTAAAGACAAGAAGGAAGAAGTTTCTCAAAATGTACTCGGTGAGAAAGGTACCTCTTACCCCAATGCTTAATTGCGTTGGAAAGTGCATCCTTACAGTGCCCGATATTTTGATATAAGGAAGCACAAGTACATGGTCATCATGTACCCTGTAAATATCTCTTATTCAACATAGAGAGAATACATAATCTACATGGGTAGAAAAATTATATTACAACGACTTGTGTACACAGGACAAGTTTACTTGTCTAATATATCATCTGATATCTGACTTAGAAGGTCGATTCTTACCAAAGAATCTTTAAAATGGAATAACACATTAGATGCGAAAATCTTTTCAAATCTGGACATAATTACTTATTTAAGGCCGGCACCTATGTTAGGTATGTGTTTAAAAAATTATTCCCCAGTATATGTACTCATCCTGTTTGAGAACTAATACTAAAGGATGTATCCTCAAACCAGATCTCAAGCTAAAATTTTGAAGGCGTTTAGTGGCATGGCTTCTACTGAAACTATCAATTTTGATGATTCCTTCAAGAAATCTGGTTGTCAGGATAAAGGGAAAGAAAAGGAAGATGTGACTCATCTTCTTGTCCAAAACAGTTTGGATGTTAAGATTGACATTCTCAATCTTCAACAAGTCCTCCTCAGTACCATTGAATCACATCAAAAACATGAAGCATTACTAAGAACTGTTATCCGTAACCAAAGGAAGTTGATTAAACTTGGAATTTCAATCGCAAGGTTAATGGCTTAGCCTGTGAACATAATAAAGGTACTGTGTGCAGAATCCGAGAAATCAGTCGAGATGTTGTCGATGAAGATCCTGAAAATTTTGAAAAAATTGAAGATGATCTTTGAAAAATCTGTTTGAAGATTAAGATTAGCAACAAAATAGACATCAGTTTTTGATTTCTTTCAATTATTGTGTAAGGTCTATTGCTGAATAAAACTATCTATTATTTATGAATAAAATTATTAGTTTATAATTTTTCTGGTGATAGTTTTTCGATTACATAGCCTGTGCTTAAATGCTTTATTGATATGTGTATAGGATGTTTAATTTCGGTTTTCATAAGCTTAATATTCGATCTCATATGATGTGAGAACCCTTATGATTTGTGTGGCTTTTTGATTTAGCGGGATTAAGTCATAGCCCATGTTGGTAGGCTTTATCAAAGGATCATAAGGTGTTCTGATTGAAACTCATATGTGAAAAAGTCACAATATGTTGAATTTTTGTTTAACATAAAAGCATATGTGTTTCGGGTTTTCAACTTTTGTTATTTGCATTAGTTAAAACCGATTCAACCTTTCAAGGTTGCAGTTGTTGTTGTTTTTTTATTCTTGTGAGAGGATGACAACATAATGGGAAAGTTCTAACTTGAACTTGCGCTTAATGATATTCCGCCTCACAAAGATGCGAAGAAAAGGAGAACAATATGCGGAATTCTAGGTAACGAATTTGTTAGTTAATCGTTTTCCTGTTTAAGAAAAGCATGAGTTTAGCGCATATATTTTGTTTTTGCTTAACAAAAATTGATTTACGATTGATGTTTATTCCATTATTTGTGTATGTATGTGTGTGTGTGATTCAATTATTTCCGGTTAAGAAAACTGGTTTGATATCTTTCTTTATTGTTTTGGTATCAATGGTTTTAGACTTAACGAATTTCGATTGCAATTGTGGTACTTTAATGTCTATGTTTATTTCAATTACTTAGGTTAAGAAAAATAATTGTGCAAGTCAATCTATTTGGTTTGTATGTATTGTTTATGGATTAACAAAATACGGGATCATTTGTTTAGTCCAATTCAATTCCGGATAAGAGAAACTAAGTTAATTCTGATCTTAGTTAGACTTACCAAAAGCAAAGGATTCGGTTATTCCAGTCTAATCGAATGCCTTGACAAGAAATATTAGTTAACTAACCTAGTATTTGTCTTGTCTAAAGTGAAAGGTCTAAGTTATTTCCTAATGAGAAAAAAAAGTTAATTTTGATCTTTATTTTGGTCTTATCGAAACAAGCGATTGTACTTGTGCAATCGGTTTAGCAAGGGAACTAAGTTTTCTTATTCAATTTGTTAAACTATTAGGGAAAATTGTTTTGGGAATTGTTTCCTTGATAACATATTAAAACCAAATTACTTGTATTTATTAAAAAGTCTATCTACTCTATCTCGTAATTTGAGACAAAAGTCATATTGCTATATAGACTTCGATTATACACATTTGCTATTTTGAGCCGAGTTTATCTCGCTATCTTCCTTTTTTTTTTTTTTAATTTTGCTTGCGACATCTTCTTCTCTTTTTTATCTATTATCTTTCAAAAATTTAGATCATCGAATGAGGAAGAAATATAAAAAGAAAATCCAAAGCCAAGTATCCCCGGCGATACTTCGATCGCTCACGAATGAAGTAAGAAACATTTTATTTTGTTATTTTAAACAATATTGTTGCCTCGTTTCTTATCTTCATGCGTATGCGAAGGTTGAAGTTGAAGGCTGAAGGAGCCTGCCGAGCTAAGGCAAGGATAAAGCTACTTTGCACAAGGACAAGTCTTCTCGCTCCGTTTTCTAAAAAACGGAAAAACCCATCTCTTCTCATTGTAGTTCTCAAAAGGCGAAATTCGACGAGAATGAAAATGAGGTTGGTACTTCTTCTGCGAGGGAGAATCACTCAACCACCTCTCTATTTATGGTGCAATTGTCTAAGATCTTCTCCGATTCCATGCAAGGGTTGGGAGGCAGGCATTTAATCACTACTTGCGAAGCTCTCGCTAAGATTTGCGTGCCCCTTTCGCCGGGAGGATAATGAGTCATTTCGCGGGGTTTCCGAACAAGTGACTTCTAACTTCTTAAACGCTCTTAATGCTTTGGTATGTTTGTATCCTTTTATTTCTTTGTGACTTGATTATAAACTCTATCTTAATCATTTCCATATTTTTCTTTGTAGTCAGGGAGAGCTTCTTTTGTTGTCGCCTCCGACCTTGAGAAAAGACACTGACAATCTTGAAAAGAGAAATTTGCAACTTAAAGATAAGATCCGAGAACTAGAGAGTGAAGGCTGCGACATCCTCGCAAGAAGGATGAACGAATTAAACTACCGGAAGCGAGAGCTTACTTCTCAGCAAAATAGAGTATCTACTCTTGAACGCAAATCCACTTGACTTTATGGTATAGCAATCTTTACTCCTCAAATCCTTTTTATTTTATCATTTGCTTTTCTTTGCCCTCGACTTACTATTTTTCGAGACATATATAATCTCTCCAAGAATCCGATTCTTCTCCATTCATTTCGAGCCCATGGATGATGATGTCCTTCTTACTCATCTCGATAAATCTCTAAGTAGTTCTTCAAATAATACTAACCTTCTTTCATTAAAGGATCTTCAATCCAAATATCATCTCTTAGAGATCGAGCATAGGGCTAGTTTAAGTTTAACTAATCAATTTAAACGAATGTACATGATTCAAGCCAAAACCTTAGGAAGAAAGTTAGTGATCTCATAGATGAGAAATATCGCATTATGAGAGGTGCACGGTGCATTAGCAAAATTTCAAAAATATCTCCTTGATGTGCAAGTTGAGCGAGATGAACTCCTTCGTCGAGAATACCATACTTAGCGAGCGAGAAGACCAAATTCGTTCACTTTTTGTCATAAATAATGATGATGAGTTTGCACGGGCTGCGAAGGTTCTAGATAATGCTAGAAATAACTAGGTGTCGATGTTAGTCTTCGCGCCGAGCAAACTACCTTAATCAGGATATGATCTTTGAAAGAGAAGGTTGTTTGTTATACTTCTTTACTTTTCTATTCTTTTTCTTTTTGTACTATTATCATTAATTCATTTTCTCATGTTTTTAAATGCGAAAGAGATTTCGGACAAGGATTGGAGAGCTTGAAACCTAAAAAAGAACGACTCGCAATGGATCTCTTCGGCGAGAATAGATATTCTAAATTGAAGCAAGATTCAAACTACGGTGGCGAATTTTAATAATGATCTTTGTTCGTTTTTTTCAATCAAGCTATGGAAATAGTTTGTAACGATCCACAACATTCCTCTTCATTCATATCCTTTTCTTCTTGAAGAAGTTCCCGAGAATTTGCCCGTCTCGATGTTTCGATAGTGAAGCTAATGAAGAAGAAGAATCCGCGACGAGAGTGATGGAACAAGAATCGGATCAAGAAGAAGAAGAACCGACAAAGAAATAACTTCTTTTTTCTTCTTCCATTTCTTGTAGTATTCCATACATATATCTTTATTAATCTTCCATTTCAGTAACTCCTTATTATAAATTTCTTTAACTATGAATGTGAATTTCAACTTTTGCTTCCTTTGCTCGGATATATCAATCAAACAACCCTTCTTTGTAATTATAATTTCACACTTGCCTCATTCATAAGATATAATCAACTTTGCGAGTTACATATATATAATCAACTTTGCGAAAGTTACATAAGATATAATTAACTGTGAATTAATCATTCTCGCGAGATATAAATATATATATATATATATATATATATATATATATATATATATATATATTATTTTTATTTTTTTTTTTGACTTTGCACTTTATCATTGCGACGAGATCGCAAGATATCTTCATGGATTAAGAAATCTATTGATCTTGCTTATCATTATTTGTGTGGTCTTATTTTTGCCTTCTAAGTAAAGGTCTTATGCCACCCCTCATTGCGACAAGATCGCGGGGACGTCTTTACATTTTCATGTAATGACCCATTGACCTTGTCTTATCATTTCTTAAGTATTTTTGCCTCTCGCAGGATATTTATATTTGCGACAATATGACGGGTTTAAATGTTCTTGCGACCATAAAATCCCGTGACATTTGCCGCCTTTGCGACAATCATGAGACGTTCTTACACTTTCATGTAAAAACCCATTGATCTTCTTACCCTCGCGTTAGTATTATTGCCTCTGCAGGATCATTTGCTAAATATGACAAGCCTAAATTCTCTTGCTAAAAATAAAGCCTCATGACATTCGCGTCTTTTGACACTTATCGACTCTCCCTAATGGAGGGTGCCGCCCTTATCTTCTCCCTGGTTGCCCCTTCAAGGAGGCGTACATCGGCCATACAAGACTAGCTCCTCCCATCCTAGGTCTTAATGACCAAGTAGTTGTTTTCGCGACCTCTTATCCCTTATACCTATAGGGCTTATGGTTACTAGGCGCACCCTAAGTGGGAGTTTTCTTCGGGCGAAAAGATGTGCAAGACTTGTCAAGAGTGGTAAGAGTTCCATGCTCCCGACTCTTGACTCAACCGTCACCTGGCGCCTTAGTCATACAACGGCTCCTTGGAAGAGACCCTGGGCGTCCAACCGGGGTATAACCCTTATATATATAGTTGGAAATCCAAGGTATCTCCACCGGATAGGCTTTCATGGGCCCAAATTTTCATGACTCAGGTTCCAGAGCGGTGTAACTCTTTTCCCGAGCCATGTCAAGAGATACCCCCTTATATGACGTACTTTAGGTCTTACATTTGCCTCTACGAAATATCATTCATGAACTAGGGTGTACGCCATAAAGGTTCGTCCCATTCACTCACTCATTCATTTTTATCAATTTATTCGATCATTCATTTTTTGACTTTTTGTTAATTTGTCTGTGGCTTCTCCACAATCTCATTTCAATTATTTAATAGATTTTTATACATTCTTCACGGCGATATTTTCGCACAACTTTTCTCGCAACCATCACCTCTGCTTCTTGTCCTTATCATGTTTTTCATCACTAATTGGTATCTTTTCTCGCAACTATTCATTTTTTACACCTTTTACTCCTACTTCCTTACTTTCCGCGTCGGTCAAACTTTTCAATGTTTTTCTTTTCATCATGATATTCAATTGTTTTCATGCATTCACTTCGCAACGTCTCTTCTTCCTTTATTTCTATGGTATCCACCATTAGCCTTTCTTTTCTTTGCTCATCCTTCCATTCTTCCTCCAACCTTTCCTTTTGCCATTCTCTCTTCGGCTTTCTACATCGACACTCATAACATTTTTGCCCTTCCTTCAATCTCCTCTTGATAATTCCGAAGACCAGTAGGATGTGGAACTTTAACACCGATGGTATGTCGATGCTACCCCCAGAATTTCATGCAACCATGGTCTTCCAATCAAAGCATTGCAGGGAGATTCCACATCAACCACGCGGAGCAAAATATCGTTGATAACCCCCAAGGGCATCCTCGTGTGCACTTCTCCTTTGGGCTTGTTTGGTACCATTAAAACCATATATTTTGTATGTTGAAGGGATCAAATCTTCATCTTTTCCTCATAGTTTTGTAAGTATGGTAGAAAAGAATGTTTGACCGTAGGTATCAATCAATATTCTATTGATTGCCCAACAATTTTAAAACCATCATCTTCCAAATCAATAGGTTTTGGATTAATTTCCGGCTTCACAACCAATGGGCTATCATGTATTTCTCTTCCTTTGGGTACTTCTTGGTGAGAAGGAAATAATCTGGAGTTGCCACTCTTTTAATCATGCGATGTCTTCAACATTCATTACTTCTTTATCACGTGATCCTCGCAAAAACTCTCCAAGTACACTTTGTCATGAAAATCTTCGATTGTGCGGTATGAATGTACAATGGAATTGCAAAATAAATTTTTAGCCTTTGCCCCAACTTCTATAACAAATGTTTCTTTTCCCTTTCTTTGGTGGTGGAGGTAAATGTTGAACTCTCTTAACTTCTTTTTAAAAAGTGATTCAACTTTCCTTGATCAATCATTCTTAGGATATTCTCTTGATGTTCCGTTAGTCATTTGTTAGGTGCCCATGAAAGCGGTGGTAAGAACAGAACTCGTGACTTCTATCTCCAGGTGGTGGTTCACTTCCCATGTTCCATGGTGCGAGGGTATGTTTTCCATCAAGAGTATTGCTTCCCATATTTTTTCCACACTGTCATTCAATGGCGGCATTTTAATTTCCTCACACTACTCGTGACTTCGCTGCCCTCCATGATAGTTATATTACCTTCGACCTCAAGTAATTTTCCGCGGACGATCGAGCCTTTCGATCTTATTATTCCCACCGCGATTGATTGTAATTCCTTTCTTTCTCAAATTCCTCCCGATCTCGACTTCCCATGGCTACTAACTTGGTTCTATATCAACCGCCTTTCTTTCTTGTTGACCTTTGCGATGTGCTGACTTTGTGTGTATAAGTTGAGGTAATAAACTTCCATTCGTGACGCTAGAATTTGTGTTCGCCCTTTGGGTAAGATTCCATATCGTTCGTCTTTCTTCTAAAGCAATATATTCCTCTTGGAGTTCTCGTAATTCGGTCATTGTAATCGTATTCTTGATTCTAAAAAACTCCAACATGTCTGATATATTGGTTGCGAACATAGCATTTATGAATGACAGTATGAGGTATCTTTCATCTACCCTTCCGACCATCTCGCTGCACATTGTCTTCCATCTCGAGTTAGATGTCTCAAACTTTCTCCAACTCTTTGTTTCAACTTGGAATACATCTTGATACACAGTCGCGAGGAGTTGTTACTTATATACGCCCAAAATATAGCTTGCAAATGGTTAAAACGACGTGATAGTGTTTCTTGGTAAACCTCAAACCATTTCAACGCTTCTCGCTTAAACTTGATGCAAAGTATTTTACACAGTATGGCATCGTGATTCTCCCATTGTAACATACATCTTACATATGCCTTGATGTGTTGTGTGCACAAGTTGTCCCATCAAAAATGCTTTGGTTAATCTTTGGTAAGTTACATTTTGGGGGTATTCCTCCCTAACATGCACCTCTAATGTGGAAGGGATTTTCGCGGCTTGCGATGGCTTCATCTAACCCCGTCTTCTTCCCTCCTTCCTCTTCGTTGTTTAATATTCCTCTCATCTCTGCCAATTCTCTCAAGATTTGTTCATTTGCTTGAGAATTTGAATCTATTGATCTTTTTAATTCCGCCTCTCTTCTGCGCGCTCATGTCTACTTATATGTTCTCGCTCATCACTTTCTTCTCTCCTTTCTCTCGCGGCTTTCTCCCTCATCTCTTTCGAATTTGTGCACCATTATATCTATTAATTTCTCTTCTCGGTTGTCTATCGACTCTCCTCTGCACTCTTTCATATTCTTCATTGAGATTTCCATTATTGCGATTTTGCTCGCGTCTTCTTTCTCGGTTGTCATGATTATTACTTCAATTGCCTCTTCAAATCCACGTTCTTCTATTTCTGCCTCAATCTTTCCTTTAGCAAGCCCTAAACGTTCTTGCTCAACATAGTGTTTTTCAATGTCATCTTCGATTTCCTTTTGTTTCCTTCGTGCCTCTCTTCCATGCAATATTCTTTCTCCTTCTATCTGATTTTCTTTGTCGGTTGGATTATTCCCGCTCTTGAGGTTGCCTATCTCCTTGATTTCCATTATTTTGGCCATTTTCAGACGAGTCTCGGGTCGTGGAGACATGACGATATCCTTCTATTTCTCTCTCTCATGATATCCTTTCACCAAACATTTGGTTCTCTTTCCAAATTTTCTTCGTGTCAGTTTCTACTGTGTAATGTTCTCCTCCATCTTCTACGACCGATCGGGACCTCGACTATACTACTTCTCGATCTTCTATTTTGCGACCTCATATTTTCCATTTCAATTCATGATTTTGCCTTGTTAAATTTGCACGTTCCTCCGCTTCTAACCGCCTTCTTCATACGTTGTTTGTCTCAATGTTTCTAACGCACCAATTTTTTCATTTCCAATGCACTGTTTCTCCCATCTCTTCTCGATTTCTTTCTCCTTGTCCATTGTTTATCCGCTGTTGCTCTTCCTCTCTTTCCTCCACAGACCCGATCTCCGTGTGTGTACACTTACTACTGTCATGTCTCGAGTTGTGTTTGCATCGGTTGAATTGGCGATTGAATTTGATTTTCTTCATCATTTCTTATGTTTCATCCTTGATGATTCTCCCTTTCATTTCTCCTTTCACCGGCAAGTCTCCCGCTTCTTCTCACGATTGCCGGTCCTTCTCCGGTACATTTCTCCTTACAACCCATTTCTTTCTTTTGGTAAGCTGTTAAAAATTGTATCAAATTTCTCTTTTCTACTCCAAATTCTCCCTGTTCTAGCGATATGTAGTTGCAGGAAATCCCACACTACACTCCTCATTAGTTTCAACGTAATTAACTCTTTGAAAGATGATTAACTTTGAACTTTATTGATTATCTTTTTGAAATGTTTACAAATGCAATTAGAATAAAACCAAAGCAATTACAATTACTCTCTGTTTTCTCTCTCTTAATGACTTGCTTCACAATTCAAAAAGATCTCTCTCTCACAACGGACTTACTCGACCCTTTATATAGGGTATTACATAGTGGATGACGGCTAAGGCTGTCCTTTATTTCTGGAATCGACTCGCGAATCCTCGCGAATGTAAAATCGTCTTGTCCTCGTGACACTCCTAAATCTCGCCATGTCTTCACACTTTCCTCGTGTTCTGACTGTCGTCATCTATTACGTCATTTATTTACCTCCATGCGACTCCTTCGCAACGCAATCGTTTATTAATCTCGCAAAGTATTGGAGTTGCGATATTCTGATCCTACAACTTTACCCAGTGTGTAACTAAGAAAATATCATCTGTAGCCCTTAAGTTACACATTTGTTTTGAATGTGTAACTTGTATTTACACATTGTTTTTGTTTGTGAAAACTTATTATTCTTTCGATTACGCACAAATTTTTTGTAGTGGGATTTTTCCCTCTTGCTTTTGCACTAGTCGATTACGAGACTATCGACAACCGGGAGTGGTTTTGAGAATTTGGTCAAGTTGTTGGTGATGGGAGGCCAATCACCTTCCTTTCGATCGCCATGAAGGACTCTTGCGGGGTGTTCCACTTGTCTATCCGGATGGGTTCCACGACACGCTCATTTATCATTTGACGAAAAATATACCCATCAACACAATGCATCCTAGGTACTCGCCAGGATGGACCATTTCGAGAGAGGCGACATACGCACTCTCACTCCGAAAACCATGAAAGCCATACGGAAGATTAGAGACTTGAAGGCGCAATTGGGTGGGTGATTACATCGAGACCATACCACCGAATCATATGCGAATGCCTATTTCAAAGGTTGTCGGTAGGGACGAACATCTAGTACTCTAGCGGAATCGATCCAATAGTTGGGTTGGTTCACAAGAAGATGCCTCGCAGACCGCTTCTTCTTGATCGTGTTAATTAGATTTGTGTGTGTGTTTTGTTGTTTGGTTGTCTTTTATTTCATGTTTTGTCACTTTATGTATTCATCATTTTTTTTCCTTTTCGATTAGGAGGGGAAAATAATGTGTTTGATAGCGAGCTGTCGTGGAATTGGTGCTAATATGATTTACTCCCATTAACCCCGAGTATGAAGAAAAGCTTGTGGCTCTTCAAGATGAAGGCTTGGCTTGGGAAGTATTGGTTGCTAGTCCTAGTGTTTGAAGTTATTAGCGAAAGGTCTCCACATGGTGGACCTCGAACATGAGACTTGCACTGTCACAAAGGTTTGGTTTCTTATGCTTTTTCTTCTCTCTCGTACGTTTCTTTTTCTCCTTTCGGATTAGATATATGCATGTGCAAATACTAGTTACACATCTATTTTGCAAGTGTAACTTAAAGATACACATCCCCGTATATGCACTGTAACTATCTAATTTTGAGTGTTTTATGATTTGTATGTGCAACTAACTCATTTTTTTTGTTTTTGTTTTTTTCAATTATGCCGTATATGGTTTTCCTTGTGCTCATGCTCTTGCAGACATACGGAAGATTAAACGTGAGGCTATTGATTTCATTTCACCATATTTTACAAGCGACTATTTTAGGAAGACTTATATGCATGCTATATATCCAGTAGATTCTAACTACAACAGCTGTTGAATATCATCGAGATAACACCGTCATCCCGCCTCCGTGAAGAAGCCACCGAGGTAGACCCCAGGAAAGAGGATTATAAGTAAACGTGAGAAAAAGGTGAAGAGAAAAGTTGTTGTAAACTGCAAGGAAACAGGTCACAAACAAGGAAGGCTGCGGGGAATCCCTTGTGTTCACACCTCACTAGATTGAGCCTACCAAAGTTCATTTTAAAGCAATGATTTTATGTGTGAATTCTTTTTTTGTCTTGGATTGTTTCTTTTAGTTTTCTTCATTTCGTTTAGCATGGACCAAACGTTTTTATTTTTCTGCAACGATTGATAATGTGCAAGGATCTATTCATTCAGATTTTATATTTTGTCAGTTAACATTTGAAATGCAGTTTATTATTTTGATTTGATTTATTGTGTATTTTTGATCAGTGGTCAAATGCTTTGTAACTTGATCAGATGTAACCAGAAGTTACACTGTTGTTAATGCATGTGTAACATTAGCTTACACATGATAAATGCTGGTTTAAATTTATTTTATTTTGATTTATTGGGCAAGTCCGATCAATGGCTTGTGTAACTTCAGTTTACACTCAAATATATGGATGTGTAACCAGAAGTTACACTGTTGTGAATGCATGTGTAATATTAGGTTACACATGATAAATGCATATGTAAACTCAGGTTACACCTAAAGCATCATGTTAAGATGTGTAGTTACTTACCCTGTTGCATACTTTATGAAACCTGTACACACAGCTGTAAAATTTCTAACAAGATAAAAGTTTTTAATTCAAAGAATTTCAATCCAAAAATATTTTCAAAACCAAGAACTGCTAAAATCTACTAACTGATGAAATTTAAAAGTTTCTAACAACATATTTTCCAAGTCTAACATCTGCTTTGTGGCTAACAACATATTTGCTAGTATAGATTTTTTCTAATCCTAATGACTGCTTTTATGCATCTGAATGGATCCGAAATAATCTTGTATAGCATGCTTCCTCTCATGCGGTTCAGCCTCTTGTCACCCACCATAGCATCATACTTGAGGTTAATTTTTTGTCAAGTGGTTTATTCTTCATCCCGATCTTCATGTAATTGCATACACATGGAAGACAAGTCAAAGAATTGTACCTTGTGGGGGCGAAGCCATATACTTGGCGTTTTCATTCATCCCAAGAGCATAAGGACACAAGAGTCTCGATTCGTAGTAATTGCAAATGCATATTTCTTGGCTTGATTAAGGTGTTCACTCCGAGTTGCTTAACGTTTGATGAGTTCATGTAGGACCAAGCATTAGAGCTCTTTAACTCATACTCCAGTGTGTGTGTGTGTGTTGTTGTTGCACATTGGGGCGAAAAGTCTCGATCGCATCGTTCTTGTACTTGACATACTCCTTCGCAAGCTTTGGAATCCAAAATTTCTTGAATTCTCCGTAATCGTTCAAGTACGTGATCTGCAAAACCATTTGGAATGTCAAACTCACATTTTTAATCAAAAGTTTTACAAATGAACAAGTGATAATGTAAAAAAGTTACACATAGGGGCTTGGGTTTTTCACTAGAAAAATAAGAATGTGTAACTTCGGATTACACATTATAAATGGTTGTGTAACTTCGCATTACACATTATAATCGCATTTGTAACTTCGGGATTACATTATAACTGTTTTCCGACATAAAAAATCATAATCTTACAACACACACTACACATTATAAATGGAATAAGTTTTCAAATATATCAAAGTACTTACGTATGCTTGTGGCGACAGAATATCGCTTGTCATACTCTACGTTAGAGCTCATCTTTGTCCTCAATCCGCTAATGTAGAAGTCGATGAATTCCGACTCCAATAAGGATTCTTTCTTGGTAAGTCTGAGCATTAGTTCTCCGTGATATATTAAACAGAAGGCTACCATTTTATTCGTGTTCAATCCAAGTAATGTCTCTGCATTACAAAGAAGTAAACTATTATTCATCAACATAACAGAATCAAGTAGTAATATCCAACAATCAATAGCATAATCAATCCTACTTGGAGTCAAGCTACTTACGTTTTCGAATGAGTATGGAAATATTCAAGCACTTTCTCCTGATTCTCGCTTCACGACCTTCGATAACTCTCGTAACCTTTCACATCCTTTCTCATTGTTCCGTCATCTTCTTCAAGAACTCATCCATTCTTTCTTCTTCTCGCTCTCCCGGAATCAAGGCCCATTCTTTCTTTTTCTACTCGAACCGTGGTCATTCTTTTCTTCATTAACACTCTTCTTAATCTTCTTCGTCCTCTTTTCATATGCGTTTCGATCTTGTGTTGGAATTTTTCTATTCCTCAAGACACGTTGTTGTATGAATGCTGGTTGGTTTCTCTTATTGTATTCGCAACTTCCTTCAAAGAACTCTCCGCAGTAGTGGAGTTTTATCTATTCCAAGGCTAAAAAGTTCCCTTGTGTTGTAGCCGCACAAACAAATATAGCGAGAATCTCAAGAATTAGCACATGTATGTAACTTAAAGTTACACAAGCCAAAATAATAATGTACTGTGTGTAACCTCAAGATACACATGCTTTTTACAATGTGTAACTTGAAGTTACACTTCCATTACAAATAAAACAATCCAAAATAATAATGTACTGTGTGTAACCTCAAGCTACACATGCCTTTTACAATGTGTAACTTGAAGTTACACTTCGATTACAAACAAAACATAAAGGAAAAATAAAATGGAAGAGTGGTTACCACTTGAGCTAGGTTCTGCATTCTCCATCATTGCAGGTCCAGGTTCAATTTTGTTAATTTCACCGACAATCTCATGTATCATTTCACTCACTGCAACATCCGTCATTTCAGTAGGGTTAGCTCCTAGTTGCACCATCCTGTAGGTCTGAGCATTGTTGTAACACCCCGTGTTTTTAGCATGGCGCATGCTAAAAGATGCGCCATTTGCTTGTGATGGAACTTCATCCAAAGCTTCCGCAGCGTGAAAAAGGTGGATTGGCTTTGTTGCCAATACCGCGCCAAAAATGGCGCATTATGTTTGGTATTTGGCCAAGGGCCAATGTTGCATCATCATGATGCATTAGGCCAGTTAGTGGTAGGTGGGCTCGATCTTACAACGAAATCATTGTGCAATAAAAAATGTAAGACGGGGTGGTGCGCAATCATTGTACGCAATCGTTGTGTAATCATTGTGCAAATGCATGAAAAATTGGTGCACAATCATTGGCAAACAGACGGACCCAGTGGTGCACAATCATTGTGCAATAGGACGGAGACTCTAGCAATCATTGCCAGGTCCTTCGTAAATTCATGGCAACGTGCCATGAATAGTGAAGCATGTCAATATGCTCCCCTTTCATACTTGTAGAAATTCCATTAAGACATATATAGGGAGGGTAGTTGGTTGAAGGTGCATATGCGGACTATGTACCAAGTAAGCTTCATAGTTTAGCCGAAGAGCATAAATGATGCCTAAGGCTCATTTATAGTTGCATGTGAGTTTTTCAAAGAGGGGGTATTTGATGCGTTGGTATCGCTATGTGCCACAAATAAGGACCCGATGATGCATAATCATTATGCATCTTGGTGGAATGGCCTATACGAACCAGGCCATTACCGTTTTGCTAGGCCACAGCCTTGCAAACGATTTGGTTTAATTTTGTCCTTCGCGGATGAACTACGGTCCGTGCTTGATCCCTTTAGAGTAGGGAAGGGTACGAGGCGCCCGCAATGAGTTGCAAAAGATTGCCGGTCAAGACGTTGGCCCCTCATATCATCTAAGCTCGGTAGCTCGACGCAAGAGATGATTGTGGCCAGACTTGATGAGGCTTAGTTGCATGCCAGCAAGTGAATGCTCATACTTCCTATCAAGTTATAAAGAGATGGTAAGCGAGTTAACGGGAAATGGCAAGGGCTTGGTGTGGCTTCTACGCTAAAGTCTAAGGCTTATGCCCGGACAAGACACGGCAATGTGACGGTTGCTGTTACTAGCTAGGAAATTCATTTATGAATTCCCTACATAAAGGTAAAGAAGCAGAGACGCATGAAAAATGCATTGGCATTGGCCTTATGGACTTAAACCCTTTACGGGACAAGGGTAAGTTGAAACCAAAGGTGGGGGCTAGATGCATCATGCTCCACGAGCATGCTTGCAAGGGCATTTGGACGTGCATTTGCCGAGCTTTGAGGCCCGGATCGTAGCTTCATCATGGCGCACCGGGAGATTACGGCTGCGGGGCAACGCGCCAAAGGCGACTTTTCCGGTCCGTCGCGTATGGTATCGAGCAAGTTCCGAGAAAACTCTAGGGACTTGTGCGGAGTGGACTCATTGGCGAGTGTTTCCTTGATGGAAACATAAAGTTGGAGAGTAGGCCAACTTTTTGCGCGGGAAAGAGTTTGTAATCTTTGGACTATGAGAATCGAGTTGAGCTTGTTCAAGAGTGAGAGATTGCCCGGCCTAAGTGGCACCCCACTTACGAGTGGATATCTAAGACCGTCCTGGGACGGTAGACAATGGGATGATCATCCCCACACGTTGGCACTGCCAAGGGTGTGCGTTGTCGCCTGGCTAGCATCCCACTTGGGCAACCTGGATGACCGATCGTGACGGATGGATACCGGATCCCACAAGACCGTGCTAAAATTTTGTCATTTTGATGACATCTTTCAACCAATGAACCTTAGGGACTTCGAGTGCGTAGTATGGGATGCGCATTCAGATACCCGGTCGAGATATCCTCTTGGTACGGGGCAACGGTGCGATTCTTGGTTTAGTTGTGGGCACTTTTGGATCCTGGCAGGTGGTATGGGACATGTGCTCGTAAGGTCTAAATTGTTGTTCATGACAACTTGAAGAAACCCGTGATTTCGAGCATCCGGTATGGGACTTTTGCTCATGGAATCCAACTCAAGAGATTGTCCACAATAGCTTTGGTTTTGAATTTCGGGGACGAAATTCTTTGAAGGGTGTGATAATGTAACACCCCGTGTTTTAGCATGGCGCATGCTAAAAGATGCGCCATTTGCTTGTGATGGAACTTCATCCAAAGCTTCCCAGCGTGAAAAAGGTGGATTGGCTTAAGGCCAATACCGCGCCAAAAATGGCGCATTATGTTTGGCATTTGGCCAAGGCCAATGTTGCATCATCATGATGCATTAGGCCGCTGGGTAGGTGGGCTCGATCTTACAAACGAAATCATTGTGCACAAATGTAAACAAATAAGACCTGTGGTGCGCAATCATTTTACGCAATCGTTGTGTGTAATCATTGTGCAAATGATAAAAATTGTGCACAATCATTTGTGCAACAGACGGAACGAGTGGTGCACAATCATTGTGCTTGATAGAACGGAGACTCGGCAATCATTGCTTGGCCCTTCGTAAATTCATGGCAACGGCCATGAATAGTGAAGCATGTCAATATGCTCCCCTTTTCATACTTGTAGAAATTCCATTAAGACATATATAGGGAGGGGTAGTTGGTTGAAGGTGCATATGCGGACTATGTACCAAAGTAAGCTTCATAGCTTAGCGTAAGAGCATAAATGATGCCTAAGGCTCATTTATAGTTGCGTAGCCTTTCAAAGAGGGTATTTGATGCGTTGGCATCGCTATGCCACAAGCGCTGGACCCGATGATGCATAATCATTATGCATCTTGGTGGAAACGGCCCATACGAACCAGGGCCACGTTTTTGCTAGGCCACACCTTGCAAACGATTTGGTTTAATTTTCGTCCCTTCGGATGAACTACGTCTCGTGCTTGATCCCTTTAGAGTAGGGAAGGTACGTAGGCAGCCGAAGAATGAGTTGCAAGATTGCTTAGGTCCAAAGACGTTGGCCCTCATATCATCTAAGCTCTAGCTCGACGCAAGAGATGATTGTGGCAGACTTGATGAGGCTTAGTTGCATGCCGGCAAGTGAATGCTCATACTTCCTATCAAGTTATGAAGAGATAGTAAGCGAGTTAACGTGGGAAATGGCAAGGGCTTGGTGTGGCCTACGCTAAAGTCTAAGGCTTATGCACGGACAAGACACGGCAATGTGACGGTTGCTCGGCTAGCTAGAAATTCATTTATGAATTCCCTACATAAAGGTAAAGCCGGAGACGCATGAAAATGCATTGGCATTGGCCTTATGGCCTTAAACCCTTTTGGGACAAGGGTAAGTTGGAACAGGTGTGGAAGCTAAGCTAGATGCATCATGCTCCACGAGCATGCTTGCAAGGGCATTTGGACGTGCATTTGCCTAGCTTTGAGGCCCGGATCGTAGCTTCATCATGGCGCACCGGGGAGATTACGGCCTGCGGGCAACGCGCCAAAGGCGTAATTTTCCGGTCCGTCACAATTGTCGCGTGTTTGCGGTGTTGTAGCGCTTATCACCATGGAGTCCTCAAACTGTGTTGAAGCAAACGTAAATCAATAGTTCCCGATGTTGGCCGAGTTGGAGCAGTGTAACCAAACCGTCACTGGGTTGCGGCGGTGTCTCTTCAATAACATTTGCATCATCACTGTGGCTTTCTCACCCGGCTCAACCACAACACCACCTTCCCATATTTCTTTTGTGCCTCATCAGCACATGCGTCTCTTCATCAGCTTTTCTCCTCGCGCCTCATCAACAACATCTGCAGTAGTGCGCTTTTTCTTAGCGTGGGCTTCTTCTTTGATGAGCCTTGCGCCCCTCTCCTGAGTTTGAGCTTGCAGAATTTTGGCGTATTTCCATTTGCCAGGCTCATACATGGAACCGCACAAGCATTGAAATGAGAATTAGCATGATGATTATGATGTTAAATTTTTTTTTAATAAAATTTCAAGAATAATATATTATGTGTGATTGACTGGCTTGGGATAACTAGCATGTGTAACTTCATGTTACACATGAATATGGCATGGATACCTAGTGTAACATGCAGTTACACATGCATCTAACTAGTGTAACCGAAGTTTCACATGCATATAGCATGTGTAACTAGGGATTACACATCCATATGATTAGTTTACTCAACAATAATCAAGTGTAATCAAGTTACACAAGCATATTAAAACCGAACAACTAAAATATGAACCTCGAAAAGGTTCAAAGACCTTAGTGTCAACTAATTGGGTACCTTTATCAAGTTAAAGAAGCATATTAAAAATGAACAACTACTTACATTCTTCATGGAAGGATTTTTCCGTGTCATCTTTCTCTTTCTCTTCCGAGTCTCTTTCTCGGACTCTTCTTCTTCATGTTCACTACCTCCATGCTCGCAGCTCCATCTCCTTGTTGATCGTTGCTCCATGCACGGAACTCTACTTCTTCATGCTCGTAGCTCCACGATCAGTACCTCCATGTCCAAAGATCTTCATGTTGCATAAACTCTTCGGGTCACTTTGTAAGGATCAATACCCATTGCTTGCATAATTTGGCAACTAAAATTGTGAATCTTGAATTCTCGCTGTTCTGAAAGGTCCCCTTCGATATCCCTTCTCCGGCAATTCCATACACCGCTTTAAACATTGCTTGGTTTGCTTGGATTGCTTCTTTCGCCTGGCCATTCTCAATGGTTTATGCTTTCGACCACTTTTGCAGTCGTCCTTCTTTGGGTACCACGGTTGATATACCTAGCCGTTTTCTCAAGTCATGAAAACTCACCACAAAGCTAAGAGTTGGCTGCAATTAACAGATGGAGAGGTTAAAAGAGATAGCAAAAGCAGTTGAACTTTCTAAATATACAAATTAGTTGTATGTGTAACTTAAAGTTACATAAGAAGATTTTATATGTGTAACCTATAGTTACACATATAATTTTAATTCACCGGGTGTTATGTTTGCATGTGTAACTATAGGTTACACAAGCACATTTAAATGTGTAAGTTATAGCTACACATGACAATTTCGATTACATCAAAGTTATATCTAAATTATATTGATATTACCATAAATTTACAAAACATAAAAACCAACTAACACTTACCAAAACCGTGTCATGTCTCGTTATAGAAATGTAATCCGAAACTGTATAGATCCCACCTTCCAACCCGCGGGATATCTTCTTCGTGGTTTGCAACTTTTGGATTGAGCCTTAGAGTGCATGTTCGAAAACAATATCTCGCAACATGTATAAATTTTAATTAGTCAAGCAAATAATATTAAAATATCCCGAACGTAACACTAAAAGTGCTTGGAATAGAAATTACACACAAACTGTACCGGTAAGTACTGTACACAAGCCTTCACATTTGCCAAGCAATAAATATTATCATGAATTTCTTCAAACAAGTGCTCGTGTATTTAGTCAAGGCCAGACACCTTGAGCACCGCCTCATATGTTTCAACGATACTAAGATATTTGACGTTCACTCCATTAGCATTTATGTCGCCAAAAAATAATACACAACAAAGATAAAAACCTATCAAACAAACTAGATCCTTCTCATCAATTTTCTTTCTTTTCCCACTTTTGCTCCTTTTGGTCATAAGTTGTTTTATCTTCTCTAAAAATTTTGTCTTAGTCATTTGTCAGTTCGATGTGTCAAGACTTAATATCGGTGAAGAACTTGCTGACAAAACATTGTCAATCAAATCCTTATGAGAAAAGTTCTTTAATAGCTTTTTGACCCTTTCTACTTCCAATCCTTTGCATGTAAAATAAACCACCATCTTTTCCGGTGTAGACTCTATAAACTTATCATCACCAAACTTGAAAGAACAAGGTGTGTCACAATCCATATCAAAGCAGTTCAAAGCTTCAAGACGCCGCTTTTGTTGGTAGTGATTTGTTTTGTTGTACTGGTACAGTGGATCATACTCATCGTAATACATCATTACGAGCTTACCGTAAGCAACTCTCAAAAGATATCTCTCGAGGCCTACGCTAGTCCTATAGGTTTTATCACCTTTACCAAATCCTTAACTTGCATTCAAGGATTGCCTTAATTTTCGTACACATCACACAAAAAAAATAGCATGAGTCAAGTATTTTGTGTACTTATCAAATACACTCCTTTATGCAAAATCAAAATCATGTCACAAACTATGTGTATTTGCCAAGTACACAAACCTGAATCATTTCTATTATGTGTCAGTGTAACCTCAATTTACACATGCATATGAATTGTGATTTTTACATGTAACTATAAGTTAGTCACACCACAAGGCAAGTCGGTGGTGAGATTTTGAATGTGTAGCTTGTAGTTACACGGTCAATTGGCAAGTTAGTGTTGAGATTTTCAATGTGTAAATTATAGTTACACATACACAAATCAATCAATATATAAACCATTGTAGAGTCATTGGTGAGATTGTTTAAAGTGTAACTTATAGTTACCCATGCCCTTTGCAAGTCAGTGGTGATATTTTCCATGTGTAAATTATAAAGGAATGAATGATTGAGGCCCCTGACATGAGATTCCAAATGTGTAAATTATAGTTACACAGCTCCTTGGCAACTCAGGAGGTTTACATCTTGAATGTGTAACTTGCGTTATATCGGCTCATTTATATGTGTAACTTCAAGTTACACACTCAATATACATACCACAATACAACAAATTGGTTAGATTTTGAATGTGTAACTTTAAAGTTACATTGTGGCCTTGTTTGTATATTTAAACATTAACAAAGGCTTTTTCATTAGCATGATACCATAACAACACATATACTCAAATAATTTCACATCTAAGTACAAAACATTGTCAATCACTACTAGTTACACATCCTAAACACAACCAATTTTTTATGTACAACTACTAGTTACACATCCTAAACACAACCAATTTTTTATGTGCAACTACTAGTTACACATCCCAAGGCAAGTCAATGGTGACAGGCTCATTTGGTATGTGTAACTATAAGTTACACAATCAACATACAAACCACAACACAGTCAGTGGTGACATTTATAGTGTGTAACTTATAGTTACACATGTTTATTATATGAAAATAAACATGAGACCATGACAACAATAGTTTTCACATCTTAGTACCTGTAATTGTATCATCTTTTCCAGTGGGATTCATTTTTCCTTTCACCATTTTTATTTCAAAAGAAATTTGATTCTGAATCTGCAGTTGATGAAGTAATAAAATCAAGTTAGTTGATTGCAATTCAACTTAGAGTTTCTAGGGTTTCAAACAAGAACATCTCGTAAATGAAACCCACTAAATCAAACTACAATCGGTTATATCACATCCATGACTTACCTTTGTTTCTATTCATCGGTTTTTATGGATTTTATGCACAAACGATTGTTCTCCTTCTCCCGATCCGTAAAATTATTTCCGAATGAGTTATGTTCGTTGTAATTTCATTACAAACCCTAGTTCAAAGAATTTTTGACACATGAAATTAGTAACAACAGAATCAAAACTATGATTCAAATCAAAACATACCTAGTAATTCATCGTCTAATATTTAGGTTTTGAATCGTAAAACCGAAATCAAGCATTTCGATCTTTGTTTTGCGATTCAGCGAGATGATGAAACAGAATCTGCATTTCGACCGGTTTCTCCGATTCAAAGAGATGATGAATTGTTTTTGATCTCGATGCGATTTAGGAAGATTTCTTGATTTTTAGGTTTTTTTTTCTAGATTTGTTTTCTGGAATCAGTCAGTGAGATTTGTTTTCTCTCTCCTGCTAAATGAAATAATGGCTTCTGAACGAGAGAAAGGTAAGTGATGTCTATTATATACTCGAGGCTAATTTAGTCTTTTCGCTTTCATTATTATTTTTTTTTATAATTCGGGGCCTGGTTTTAAAACTCTTTTAACTAGGGGCCTCATATTATGGGTTATCCATGGACGGGGCCTTAGCCTAATTTCCTCTATTCAATATAAGCAACTCTCATCACTAAG
>JAJJWW010009527.1:45740-75687 GCA_023531295.1 Papaver armeniacum
TCTCTTATTCCAATGATCAGTGGACCTAACCACTAGGCCCAAATACGCCCATCTTTTTTTTTTTTTTAAGCAAGCCATGCCCATTTATAAAATTTCACAATTAGATGCAATTTTTTTCTTTTTTATCTACTTGGAATCATAATATATTAATATCCTGGAGAAACACCAATATGCATTTCTCCTATAACTATTTCACATTTCTTTTAAACAAAAATATTATGTTTATCATATTTTCACATAAATGTGTGTTTATCGTCATGAATATAAATGTGTGTTTATCATCATGAAATTTATTTTCATTTAGAATTAATATCGACTGTTGACGGAGAAGGATAATTGTAGTTAGAACGTGATGACTGATAAGGATATGATGCACCCAGCCACCACCAGCTTGCTCTTCTACATATGCAATGCTCTTCTATATGTATATATACTGCATATGCTACTCTTTTTAATTCTTCGTTAACAAACATTAGAAATATTGATTTACAAAAAGGTGGATATGAATATTGTTCGAAAAGAAGATATCTTACCCATGTTCAACATCTCTATTCTGGAGACTTATAGTCCAAACCTCTTTCAGCGCTAGATATTCGATAGGTTTACTAACTAGTCTTCTGGATCTATTTTTGGCCTCAACTTCCTTTGAAGTTTACACAATTGCTGGTCCACTTATCATGAGTTTTTTTCCCCAGAAGATTTGTAAATACCGTCATGAATCATGCGCCTTTATCGTCAATTATTTTCAAGACCATTTTTTTTGCTTCATTCCTTAATATGTGTAAGAATGCATCACGAGCTGAGAAAACCTATCATAACAGTAGCTATAGTAGTCGGGATCACCAACTATTTTCTACATAAGAACAAAAAATCAAATTAGAAGATTAAACAAGTGACAATTAACGCTACCAATATTTTATCACTCTACTAGATAAAAAAAGAAAAAAAAAAGGTATTACTCTTCAAGTAATAATGAAGTCTAAAGTTTTACCTTCTCATCATCTGAATATGTGTCAGTGGGTGGATATATTTCGGTTGCTTTTTATTACAGTCTAAAATTTTAATGAGATAAATAATGGAATAGGATCGAATTCATATTATGAAGATTTCGATCATAAGAATGCATCATACGACACCAAATTATTTAGATTGAAACATTTATTAATATTTAAAATTCTAGTCTTAATGATGTATCACCTATAAAAACCGATATAATCTTTTCTATAGGTGTATCGACACCATCTTTTTTTTTTTTTTTTTTTTTACTTATTTGTTTGTGAAATAAATATCCTAACTAAACTCGTCTTCAAATCTATAGGTGAGATTAAAGGGGAAAAAATCCATGAATGCGTGCAATTCATAATTATATGATTTGAGGATGCTTATATATCCAAGAGAATTTGTGACAAAGCATTTACTTCCAGAATTAAAAGGTGGAGAATAAGGAAAAAAATCACCTTAAAACTTTTTTCGACCTATTGAAGAAGAGGTGGAGAATAAGGAAAAAATCACCTTAGAACTTTGACTCGACCCATTGAAGAAGAGATAGAGAAAATAAAGGATAAAGAAAATACAACCTTCTTATTACATGGGGACGAGTATAAAGGCACTGGTTTCACGATCACCAAAATTTAAAAATCCGGAACGGAAGTAATCAATGTTGGCTATTGTTGTATCGGTTGCGGAAAACAATAGGTGCTACGACACATACTAATAAATGGATTAGAAAAAATGGGCTGGAAAAACTGCAGAGGAGACCAGGTGCATGATTCGCGATGGAATTTACGAGTCTTCCAAGGTAAATGCACCCCATGTAGGTGGGCCAGTTATAACTTATACTTCCAAGGTAGTTGAGGCCCAAGATAGAAGCAGAAGTTTAGTTAAGAAACTTATCCAAAATTCGCCCAGAAGTTTAGAGATGAGCCTATCGAATGGTCGGTGCTGAATTTAGTGAATGAACTTAAAGAATATCCGGCGCTGAGAGAGGTTTGGACCTTAGAACTCCAAAATAGAGATGTTGATCATGGGTTCCACCTCAAGAAAATTTGGTTCGAAAAAATATCTTATCAAATGGGACCATCGAGCAAAGGAAGACATTTCAAAATCAGATGGTAAAGTAAATATTTCTATCAAGTTCTACAATGAAATTAAAGATAACTCTTTTACAAAGAGTCAAATCCGAATGAGCATAACCATTATCAAACTTACTCGATGAACTTGAAACAATAAGCTGCATTCACACGAATAACTTTGATCCTTTCTATTATTTTTTTTTTTTTCTTCGATTAATTTATTGATTTGATTTTAGTTTATGTGATTTTACTAATCTTCTAGTTATCGATTTTTAACTTTTCTATTTATCTTTTCTGATTAGATTATGGGCTGAGGAAGGCGGCAACATAGATTTCAGATTTTCACCATCATGAGATTAAGCAAAGTGATATTTGTATTGATTGGTTTATAGAGGTTTCTTCCGGGTATGGTTTATCTTTCTTATCAGTATTACTTTATTGGTTTTGATTGATATTTCTCAGAAGATTGTTCTTGGATATGCTATTTTTAGCATTATGAGATCCTACATCTGGTAGGGATTTGTTTATGAGGTTTAAACTTACTTCTTTGAATTAAGACGTCTCTCGTGTCTGGATTCTGAATAGCTATAATTCTTAAAGAATTCTCCTAATTAGGCTTATGATTACCTACTGTTTTGACTTTATAGGTTCTTCTTGAATCAAGACTTTAAAAGGGAGGGGTATTTTGGTATTATCTAGTGCAGCAAGAACTTCTTGTTTCTCAACTTTCTACTCTTGGATGCTTTCTTTAATACCTTTATAATTTCCTCAACCTCCAAAATCTAAATAATAACAAACAAAATCATTCATCAAATAAATCAATAACAACAATAACAAGAAGAAACTCATAGCAAGTAAAAAAAAATTACTCGCCAAGAGTTGTAAACATTATAGTTGCGCCTCAATTCAGGTGAGGAATTTCTTTAATACCACAGTAAGAAAGTAGTCGTTTAATAAAAATTATAGTATCGTCTCCAAGCTCGCCAAGAGTTGTAAGGCTAAATCACCAAACCCGTTACCCGCTTATGTGCACTTATCCAAATATTTGGAGTTTTTGCGAGCAACAACATCCTTGATAGTCGATTGACTCCAACGAGCGAATTCCACCTCCGACAAAGGCGAAACAATCGTCACATCCAAGCAAACATCCCTTCCATCATATATTTGGAAGCATATTAATATCTTGGATAAACACTAATATGCATTTCTTCTAACTATTGAAAATATAAAATATTATGTTTTTATATTAAATGTGTGTTTATCATCATGAAATTTATTTTCATTTAGTCTCAATATTATGTTTTTATAAGAAAAAAATGTTGTATTTACTTCATCGTCATCAGCTAACTTCTTTATATCTTTTTCGATTGAAAGTGTTAAAATATTTCTGACGATATTTTATTCTTAACCTTTGCGGCGGTGGAGTCAACTTCCTGCCAAAATTTTGATTAAATAGTGTAACCATCACCTACACAAAAGTTGTTTTTTTAATAGTTAAAAAACGCATAAACAAAAATAAATAAATAAAATTTAAACAAAACATGAGGGTTGTTACCAAATTGTTTACACCTATGGATCGTAGAATATTGTTAAATAAGGTCTGGAATAGTTGTCAAATGAAATGCCCTTTTTTGCAGACAACTTGCGCCTCAATTCAGCGTAATGCACTTGTAAACAATTGTAAGAATGCATCACGAGATGAGGAAACCTATCATAAAATTGGCCATAGTGGTCGGGCTCACCAATTCTTTTCTACATAAGAACAAGAGACCAAATTAGAAGATTAAACAAGTGACGATTACCACTACTGATATTTTATCACCCAACCCAATAAAAAAATGTATTACTCCTTAATCAATAATGAAGTCTATACTTTTACTTTCTCATCATTCGAATATGTGTTATAGTGGGCGGAGGTATTTCGGTTGCTTTTTATTACAATCTAAAATTTTCATGAGATAAATATTGGAATATGATCGAATTTGTACTATGTAGCTTTTGATGTTGAGAATGCATCATACAACACCAAATTTTTTATATTGAAATTGCAATGATGTATCACATATAAAAACGATATAGTATTTTTATAGGTATATCGACCCAACCGATCCCGATACCCATACCACGATATTAACTACTTTGAGACAAATAAAACAAATATTAGTTGTTTATCACTTGTCAATTAAATTTTAGTCTGATTTTAGGATTTTAGGAAGTTCCACAAACCTATCTTCAATCATTTAATTTAAGGCGAAAATAACATAGTTGTCTAACTTTAGGGTCTTATTTATCAATATTTTTGTGTATTAAAAATAAATTAATAGCGACTAACACATTATCATTATTCTCAAAATTACCAGGGTGTTTCTTAGTAGGGTTATGAATCAATTTAAAACTTGGAGTTTTAATAATATGAAAGGAATGTTCATATAGGGATCGAAGTATGTGATAATCGAATTATGCGGTAACGACATTTATGGAAGGAGAGAAATAATAGAATTT
Organism: Papaver armeniacum; assembly: GCA_023531295.1. Lineage (NCBI taxonomy): Eukaryota > Viridiplantae > Streptophyta > Magnoliopsida > Ranunculales > Papaveraceae > Papaver > Papaver armeniacum. The sequence goes on from JAJJWW010009527.1 coordinate 50,315, forward strand.
TTAGTGGTTGAGCGAAATTTTGGCTATAAGTATAATGCTTATTAAGCAAACGCTAGTTCTTTGTTTTCATGACAAGGATGTGATTATAGAGATTATGTAACAAATGACAAGGATGTGTTTAAATGGATTAATGTAAACCAAATTAATTTCATTGTGAGACAATTAAGACAAAGCTAGGGAAACCTCAATTCTTAATCCCAAAGTTTGACACCCAATGTGGCATGCATTTGATAGGGAGGCGGTGAACCCTTTTGGAGCATGTGTTGGGGTTGTGTGAGTGTGAATAACCAATACTGCACATTACATAAGCATGGTATGCTTTTGGATTCAACTTTTGGGGTCTTTCTAGCATTCACATGAATGAGTGTGTGGCTCTTGCTTTATACATATTTAAATATTTTCACTTTAAATATAACGAAATGATATCCAGAGTCATGATCTGCACCTACTGCACCCAATCCTACGTGTTCTACATGTGGCTCACTGTGGAATGTTCAAAACCATCCTTTTATTTCATCCATTACAACAAACTCATATTTCAATTCTCTATTTAAACCTTGAAATCAGTAAATACTAACACCAATAATTAATCTTATATTTAACTCAAAAAAATGTTTGTGATGGAAATTTGAATTAGAGGGAAATAATACATTTGTTGTGAAAATTGGGTCTTCTCTTTAATTTGAATTAGATTGTTTTTAATTCTTCAACTTGGAAAGAATAAAAGGATAGAAATGAAAGAGAAATTTATTGTTGATACCATGAATCATAGTGGGTTACAATGATCTAATTCGAGAAAAATGAGTAGGTTTCTAATTTTTGTTTTTCTTCGTAATGAGAGACTAATCATTTCGAGGGGAATCTAATTTGCATGTTTTCCACTCCATAATCATTTTAAAATCTAATTTAGGTCATCCTCAATTTCGAGTCTAAAATTTTGATCACGATCCGAGTTGAGAAACAAGGAGAAAATTTAGCGATAGCTCGGGGAGAGGGAAAAATAGGGAAGATAGAGAAACTGGAAAGAAAATATAAAAAAGAGAAATTCACGTGATTTATGAGATACATTTCAAAGTTTTTAACTCTTTGCTACACTTCCGGTTTTCCATCTCGGCTTGGGAGGTAGCGGGCGCGGTGTGGGGGCGCCGTCTAGCATCATAGTAAATATAACTATAACATGCCAACTCAGTTATATCCCCATTGTACTCCGCCGGTACCATTGGGCATTTTTTTACGTAAAAAAATAGGTATGTTGATCCTAGCTATAGGTAACCAAATTTATAAGCAAAAATTACAGATGAGATCGTCTAATCGAAATAAAAACTATAGACACAACAAAACCTCGAAGCAGGACCCTATTTTTCCCATGATACAAGACCCACAATCATGTAAACGTGCGGTTTTGAAGTGGTTTAAAGTGACGCTATGTCGAGAACTACGCAACTATAAGAAGAAAATGCAGACCATATTGAGATTTGAAAATTAGAGAAACCAATGCGAACTTGATTCGGGACGTAGGGGAAGTGCAGGTTGCATTTGTTGTCGGAAGACTTGAAGTGAACTTCTGAAGACTCCGTAATCAATTTTGTAGGCTGCTCAGTACTTATGTAATAGAAATTCTACACCTATTGCTCTATACCTATCGAGTTCCTGCCTGACATATCTTGTGTTCTCGCACGGTGTAGGTTTCACCATACAAGAAGGTAAGGAAGGTCGTATTTATAAACTCAATTCCGAGGTCCCGGCGAAGGCAAAGGTCCTTAGAAGGCTCGAAGGATGCCTCCGGGATCATCATAAGTTCTAAACTTTAGGCACCATTGGTTTAAGATCACTCATTCATTCCACGAAAAGCAAAAGGGAAAAAGAAATTTTGAAATTAATACACATACATGAGGTTAATACGACTTACCACAACATTGGGAAACTCCGAATCCGAAGAAACATAATTTTCCACGGCAGGAGAATCGCTCCTTTGGTTACGAATTCCCTGACCATAGAATCATCATTTGGTTATGGTAATTCATTGAGAGTAAAATCCCATTGTTCCATTTAAATTCTGTTAAATTAGTCATTCTTAACAAGCTCTATGAATTTGATGCATACGACAAATGCACTGAAGTAATAGAAACATTACGTGTCGGGACGAAGATTGTGTATCTATTGATATAGTTGGATAAAAGATATGCACCAAAAACGAGAAGAGGTAGAAAAAAGAGTATATTTTATAGAAAGAAGGATTCCACTTTTTGTTTTTTTTCTAATGGTTTGGGACGGTGGTTTTGGATTACACCTTAACTCCCTATGAACATCTCCAACGAGAGGTTATAATTGTTTTTATATCACACATAGGATTTTAGACCCGCATTTTAACTAAAACCATCTCCAACGAGAGGTTACATAGCATCACAGGTGTAGCTTCAACATATCATCAGTGCATTAATTTCCCATTACCCCACGGTATTGGAATCACAAGAGAGATGCAAATGAAGCAAACACGTGTAATGAAATCGATGTGGGGAAAAGTGAAGCGCGTGCGATCAAAAGAAGAAACGTTTGGAAAAAAGATGTAAAAGAGAGCAAGAGGTGCGAAAGATTGATGGTTCATTTCATAACAAAAGAAGGGAGTAGCAGTGATCTAACTCAAAAGGGTGGTGAAGGAACAAAAGGGCTTAAATATGCGAAGCAGTCTAAAAGGGAAGACTTTCATCCAGGAGAGTTAGTCATGGTGAAGTACCACTATCAAAACGAGGAAGAATGAAGAAAAAATAATGGTGAAGAAATATGTTGGTGATGGGATGTACCAGCTAATGGAAAAAGATGGAAGAAATATCTGAAGCAGTATTATGGTTAACATATTACATACATGCGAAGTGAGTGAAGGAACAAAAGGGGTGAAAGCGAGTAAATTATTAAGTACTAATAGGATATTTATATGTGTGCGAATAAAGAAGAAAAAGAAAAATCGGATGTGTACGAGCAACAATTATTAAAAGAAAAATTTTATTTCTTCTACAATGCGTATTTTTAATATACAAAAAAGGCGAGGCAAAAACAAGTCCTATTAACGGGGAGATTAAGACCTCTACTTAGGGAGGCTCAATAAGATCTCACGAACAAACACAATAAACCGCACTAACATTATTTTTGCAGGCATTAAAGCAAAGGCAAAGGGACGACCAAAACATGAAATACAACCATGCAAGGGTAATTACAAAGGTAACTAGAAAAACTAAGGATTTAACGAGAGGCAATTACACTGGTGCGAATATCGGAGGCAAGAAGGGGATTATAAACGCTTGATAAGAATATGATATTCGCACTAGCATAATTGCCTCGTGTCAAACGTGATAGCAATTGCATATTCGCACATATGATAAGCTCTACACATGTACTATTATATTCCCCATATGTGAGGATCGATCATAACATGTATTATTACATTCGCACACGTGATAGACACATATACATGTATTGTCATATTCGTATGTATGATGGACTCACACACATATTTTATTATATCGACTCTATAAGTTTAAACTGACATTAGAAAGAAAAGCATCATTCTTTGATCAATAGCCGGAAGAGGAGGAGAAGCATAAAAAAAAGAGGGGGTGGAATTTATTAAAAGGTGGAAAATATTCAAAGTATATGTACAAAGAAGAAAATATCATACAAAGAGCATGAAAGAAGAAAAAAAGTGAACAAGTAATTCTTCCCAACATTATCTCTATCAACTTTAGAGTCACGACCCTCTTCATTATCTTCATCAACCCGAGAATCACTATCTTCTTCACGAGAATCCTCATATTCAAAGTCACTATCGAAGATTTCGGAAGTTTCTTCATTCCCCAGTGGAGCCTTAAATTTATAATGCAATGGAAAAGGAATGTCTTACATTTGGTTCTCTTTCGTTTTTCTGCAATTACACGGTGCATTAGACTCCGATTCCACAACAATTCACAAATTTCAATAAGCGAATGGATGAAGCAACAAACCTTGATTATGTTTTAGTTTTCTCCTTGAACTGCAGGTATTGTTCAAGCAATTCCATTGCGATTTTACCTTACGATCCTCTTCGACTAGCTTCAACGCCTCTTCTCTTCCATTTGAATCCTAAATTTTTTGAAACTTCCTTTGGATTCTGCATTTAGGTTCTCTTTTTTAACCTCAGCCCATGGATCTTTGCACCTTAAAACATAAGCTGATGATGGCTTTTTCATATCTGGTTCTTCTTCTTCTTTTTCTTGTTCTTTTCATTCTTTTGCTTCTTTCTCTCTCATAGATTGAACGAGTGGAAGAATGCACTTTTATCTGAAAAAAAAAAAATCCCCAAATCAAAATCAAATCCCGATTCGAGAAATCTAAGAGCAAGAATTGAAACCTTAATTAGAATTTAATATCAATTAGTTAAAACCTAAATCTAGAAGAAATCAAATATCAAGATCAAAACTTAAAACCCTAAATCAAAACTCCTATTTCAAAAATTCATATGATCAATAAACGAAAACACTTTATCTAAAAATTATCCGATTCAAAAAACCAAGATCAAGATATGGAAACCCGTTATCAAAAATTTATGAACCCTAAATTGAAAAACCAGAGATGAAGAAAACCATACCACGGTAGGATTAAATTCCTTCAACTTTTGCAATTTCTTTAACTCAACTTGAAATTTCTGTTGTTCTTTCCCTTTAATCTCCAACTCCCCTTCTTTCGATTTCAACATCTCATCACGATCTTTCAAGATGACGGATTTCTTCCTATTTGCTTAAGCCCGTGGTTAGATGTTTTCTTTGGAGAATTCGATGATTTATGTGGAGGAGATAAAGAAGACGGGGAAAGGGGCTGGGTTTAAGAGAAACGATTTAATTGATTTCTTCCGAGGTTTTTCTCGATTTCGCTTGGCGGTGAGGGTGAAGAAACTTGATGTGGATCACAAAGATGGAAATGGTATATATATCTTCTTTTTATAAATTCATACAATATAATGATATTTTGTCTCGTTTTAGGAGATATGGTGTTCTGTTTTTTTTTTCAATTGTCATATGTCAACTACCTACCCTTATAATACTTGAGCTACAGATTTGGATAAGAGAGGGAGGAGGAGACCGAGAGAGCAGAAGAAGAAAGAGATAAGGGAGAGAGAAAGAGGTATATTTATATGCTCCATCAAATAATAAAAACTTATCACATTTAAATCGGTTTTCATGGGTCGCGGGATCGGCAGCAGTTTTAGGGCAAAATAGTAATTTTTCAGAGACTACTATTAATCATCCCAGAATTTTTCCGCGTTTTTATCATACTAGAGACGGCTATTTTTGGTCAACGGTGCAACTACTGTTATTGAGGGTCTCGGATGTGGGTCATAGAAACCCCACTAGTGTACACCTTAGGATGCACCTCCACGTCATGTTTTCTCTTTTAATAATTAATTCTAAGGAATAAAAATATCTTTAATTTTTGGAGACATAAATTTTCTCTGTGGTTAGACCGGATAAATAAAAGGACTAAGCAATAAATCCAGGTAGGATTTGTTTTGCACCTTCTGCCGGAGACGCTCTAAGGAGTTATTTCGAGAAGAAAAAAAATCTGACTCATCAAAAATATATGACGTAGGGATCATCACAAACATATGAGTATTATGTTAGAAAAAATCTGGGGAATAATTCGAATTCGGTCAAAAATCCGGTCAGCGGGTCGAGATTCGACAGTAGTTTGGAAATCCGTCGTATACAAAATGAAAAAAGCCGTGAAATTTTAGTTATATAATAGGGAGTTTTAATAAAATGACCATGTGGGGAAATGCATTTAAGAAAATGCCCACGTTTTTTTCATATTTAATTTAATGCCCATCTTAATTACGATTTCCGTCCGGCCCCACCATTTCGGTAAAATCTCGTTTACTAAGTCAATATCTCACCAAAGAGGAGAAGATAATTTCGTGTGGGGAAATTACAAAACTGTCCATAACTATTGAACGGCTGAAGATGGGTCTCATGAAAAGTGACCATTCGATTCTTGAGAAAACCCTACCTTCCCCTTTATCACTTTTCTTCTCCCCCACCACTCCTTCGTCACTGTTCTCGGGTCTCATAAAGCGGCTCCAGCTCTTTCCCCTTTCTCCCTTTCTCGCTCTAATTCCTCCTAACAAAAATCATCATCGCCGTATTAAATTTGTAGGAATTTCTCACTATTGAGGTGGTTTTAAGAATAGGGTGCATCATGATTTCGTTATTAACTCCATGTAAGGTCTGTATTTAAGAAATCTAGCTAGAATTAGGGTTTGAGGTGGTGTTGGTGTTGGTGATGACTTTTGTGAGCTATGTACAGGGAATTTCGTGATTAAGGCGACCAGGCAAGCTAATACGAAGAGGTTTATTGGAAGTTGATAAAAGATTGAAATTTGGGCTACTATTTGTGGTGGTTTTGGTAAGCATCTCAACTGAAATGTTGTGGAATCGAGTGGGCTCGAGAGGATTGGATTAATGGTGTTGGTGGATAGAAATCAGGGAACAAATTAGGGGTGAACTAATTTTGGATACTTAGACTGAAATTGGGTTTAATTCATGATATAGTTATGAGTCAAATTAATGGGTTTAATCAATGTTAAGCCTCATTTTTTTAATTCATGTGATTTTTCTTCAATTGATTATTTTTGTTTGATGTAATCAGGTGAATTTTTTTTTCTTAATTAATGGGAATGTTATAATCATTTTGATTGTAATGTGATTTTGGATGGTTGGAATGTTAATCATTATGCTTAGGTTTAATAATTGAATCTTTGAAATTGGGATTGGTAAGTGAATCAAGTTCTTGGTAATTTTCTTCAATTGCCTACTTTGTTCCCATTCATGGTATTTGTTCGAGTGACGATTAAGTTAAGAATGTTACAACTAAGCCGACTCAAGCGATTGAGGGGCCAAAATGTCTTTTGACATTGCCAATTTTATAGCACGTGTACCCTACGGCTAGCTTGTTTTTCAATAAAGCGGGATGGAAAGGTCAATTCATGGGCATTAAATTAAATATGAAAAAAACGTGGGATTTTCTTAAATGCATTTTCCCCACATGGGCATTTTATAAAAAATCCCTATATAATATCATGTAACAGATAGCGGCAACACGCGGTTGGCCAAGTGGTTCGGAGGTTGTGCAAGGGTAATGAGGTCAATGTGGTGAATCTGTTGAATTTTTTTTTGTTTTTCTTATAAAGGCGGAAAGCGGGCATCTGGGCTTGAGTTGCTGGCCCCGAAGGATACCACGCCGAACTTGGATCGGGACGAAGATTAGAAACCATTTAAGGTAACCACGGAAGTTTTGGTTAAAAAAAAGAAAAAGGAAACCAGATTTTGATATCCTAATTGAGGATGTCATATAGCTTATATATACTTGAGATGGAACATGAGATTAACCACCCATTCAAATTAATCTATTATATCATCATAGTAATAGTAATAATGAGTCCCGTTTTACGGGTGGGTGGGACTGTGGTTGCAGTAATAATTTTGGACAAGGAAACCTTATTTGTTGGATCGGTTAGCGGCGACGGTTAATTTTTTTCTCGAACTCTCAACTTAATTTATCTCAACTGCAAGAATGACAACTACCTTTTTTTTATCTCCCGAACCATATTTTAATTGTCTTATTAATTTTTAACTAACGCTTTGATATTACTGGGAGAATAATCACAATCTTAACAAGCTATCTCTTAAGCATAATCTTAACATCTTTTTGAAATGATTTCGAGTTAAACAGTCCTATTAGAGTGAACTTCAAGATGAGCAGGAGCATGTTATATGTATCTTTACCACCTCTTATTGACCAATGGAGTTTTGAGTTTTCCATTAAAAAAAAATAAAAATGTAACCAACAAAGTTTAAATAAAAGAAATAAATAAATGTTAAATAAATATCTAATATATTTCATCTCATCCAAAAGAATCATAAATCTTAACATAAGATTTCAATTGGTGAAGCAATTAAAAAACGATAATTGACTTGAGATAATTTAACTATGTTCCTAGAATACATGTTGCAATTGCATTTTAGCTATTGGAAGATCATTAACCTATTAGTCGTGTTTTCCTTTGATGGAAAAACTTTGTTGATTAATAAGAAACCGTAAAATGGATTTTGATTTGGGAGGTAAGTAAGTTGAATTTTGGTTCAGGAAATAAAAAAGGTAATGATATATGTCTTTATTTTCTTAGTTTTTTTTTGATAGCTTGGTATAATGGTCCCTAGACTACTCCTAAATCTCATGCATTTAAGAATTTTAGTAATTATAAGGAGGTTGAACCCGACCTCCATGAGTGGGAGGAGTATGAGAACCATCAAACCATGATGGTTCCATTATTTTCTTAGTTATATTTAACTATAAATGAGATAATTAAATTATGGAAAAAATAAGAGTCCACATGTAAGAATCTAATTAGTGGGACACAAGGGCGGAGGAGAAAGGGGACATGGGATGCACCCCGTTTTCCCAGCATTAATAATAAGAAGTAAGTTTCTTTTTTACTATATTATTATATCCATTTTACTGATACTAACCGAAATTCAATAAGCACTTGATAAACTTATTGGATTGGGCCATGAAAAGATAAATTCGGTGATCAAGGCCCAACAAGGACCTAAGTTAGCATACCACAAACTTTCAAGGCATACAAAATAGTTTTCCCATCCTAGGTGACCTTATAAGGGGATGTCTATTGGGTAGTTCAATTACCTATATATACTTGAACCTAAAATTAAAAAGTAAACTATTCTAAACATCTCTTCTTCTTCCTCCATCCAAACCACCTTCCTTTTCTACGAGAATTTTTTTTTCATCATAGTAATTAATTATCGATTGTGAAAATTCGATCATCGGTTAAATTGAACTATATAATGGATCATACAAAGAAAAAAGCAAACGTCAGGTGTTCTAAATCCTCTTCCAATCCATGGATTAAAGAAGAAGAACCAATTGAAGATTAAGGTGTAAAAACACTAGTCCAGAAAGGGCTATTAATCACACTTTTAAATAACGGATTAGTTACGCGAATGGAGTTTTACAAACAAATTCCGTCATATAACATGAAAATAGTGGGACCCATCATTTAAAGCAAAAAAAACCGTCATTCTCAAACGTGGTAATTTACCAGGTGTGTGATTTATTGAGAAACCATCATATCACAGAATAAATCTGACAAATATTTTTAGTATTTATACGCCCACCACCAATCTTCATTGCATACCCATAAGCGGCTAGACAAATGTAATGCCACATTACCATAAATGGGAAATGGTTAGCCAGAGCTAATTTAATAGTGATCCTTTCATCTAGTTCGGTAATGACCTATTGGTCACCAGCGGAGGATTGAACGACCGTGGGAGCATCTAGTTCCCATAGCCCCCGTTTTTAGGTGCCATTTCTTTTCGTTTAACTTCTAAACCTAGCGTTTTTATGCGCCTCTCTCTTTCTCTTCTCCATCTTCTGAATCTCCTAAAGAAGAGTGAAAAAACTAAACCCCTCCATCTTTTTCATCTTCTCCACAAAACCCAAGCTCTCGACAAACCCAAAGACAACAACAACGGTTTGTTTCTCATCAAAAAAACCCTTACAACATGTATGATTCTTCTTCTTCTTCGTTTTCTATTGTTCAATTTAGATTTGATTAGATTTAATTTTCTTGTAAGATTCTAGGGTTTTTCATTAAAAAATCCGATTTGGGAAGACTATTGTAAGGACTCTACGATTTTAAGTGAAGGGATTATTTTTTGAATGCGGAATTTGTTAGGGATTTTAATTTCTTCATGTTTGTTAATGCGGAGTCGATCTGAGATCGGTTCAAGTTGTTCTTTGTGATTTGATAATGTGGAAGGTCTTACCAAGGTACAATTGATTTCTAAATTTTGTTTAAGTTCCCTTTTAAACGATTAACATAGAAGTATTGTTATTGTTTAAGATGTTTAATCTAGCTTTTTCTATCTTTGATAGGATTTTAGTTTTTCTGGTTATGTAGTGACTACTATTCCGATGTAGTCTACAATCTGAGAAGATTTAGAATTTGGGGTTTCAATATTTATGTGTGGTTTAATCTGGAATCTAGAAATTTATCAATTTTACATTGATGATTTTGATTCATGACTAAGAGGTGGAAAGATGAAACTCAAGGCAATGCTTCCATACTATATGTCATCCAATGTCAATTCGAGAGAATTTCAAAACCTTGACCTCATCCTTATTCGGGATCACGACATATAAATCATTCCAAAGACACAAAAAAAGTAAGACTGTTTCCTCTATATTATATGTTGTGTTGGGGATTAGTTATTTACAGTGATAATTAACTTGAGCTTTTCAGGTGATTGATTGTTTTGAAATGTGGTCATTGAACTTGTGCTTGAATGTGAGATTGCATTGAAACCAAAGCAAGATCTTTGGAATTGCATTGAAACCAAAGCAGAAACGGTTGCTTATTCTGCGGCCGGATTGTGCATTAATGCATCAGAAGTGAGTTGCTTCAAATCTTAACATGAATGGGGTTGTTGTGATTTAGATAGAGGTTCAAATTTGAAGTCTGCAAGTATATTACCTGCATTTTATTGCCTTTTAAACCTTTTGGATTCCTTTATAAGCTTTGCAATTGCTTTCCCTTTGATTTATAGCTTTGTGAATGATAGTAATTGGAATGTTTTCTTATGCTCTATATGGATATATGTTTCCAGTAGATTAATGTGTTTATACCTATAATATTGAGTTCAAATGACATTTTTATATTGGAACCCTCATGGTCAGGTTACATTAAAACTAGGCCACATTTATTATTATGTTCGAGTTCGGATGAGACATTTAGGCTTCCATTAATTTCAGTCTCTTCAATTTTTTCTTGTGTGGTTTGTTTTATGGATTGTGAATGTATATCTTAACCATGTCCAAGATTATGTATGATAGATATGAGATCAAGTTTGGGATTTCTTAGAAGCTGGTGATAAGTTTCTCTTGTTTTTTTTTTTTTTGTGAAGGAAAAATTATTGTTTTAAAGATATCCAAATTTTTTTTTTTTTAGAGTAACATGTGATTGCGAGTTAGGTCACATCTTGATTTTGCGGTTAGGTTTTTAAGATTTAGGTCTGTTGTTTGTGGTTCTTATAATTGTAATTTGTTTTAATGCGGATGGAAGCAGCTAAAATCTCTTACTTGGTATGTGAGTGTTTTTAATTAGAAGAGATTTTTGTAAGCAATCCATGATATTCTTTTGCATATGTTTCGTTACCTGGTATCATATAAATTAAGCTTCAGGATTTGCATAGATTGTCAATGAGATACACAAATAGGTTAAGCTGTAAGGAGATAACTTCTTTTTGTTAAAGTACATGCCAAAGGCCTTTGGATTAAGAATTGGACATTTTAGCGGGTTATTTACTCATATCGAAATCTACCTGTTAGGTAGGTTTAGTTAATGCATGACGAGAAGAAATAAAACTTGTTCTCTTTTTACAAGTGTCTATTAAGTGATTGAGTTGCATGATAAATATAGGCTCTATGTGACGTCTTGCTTTTGAGATACACCCTTTTCCACAATCTATGTCTTGAGAGATTTTCTGGTTGAATGTTTCTTATCTCATAATGATCTTCTCAACCTTTCTTACTTTTTGTTTCAGGTGCTTAAGGAGGCATTGAATTGTTTTGCAACAAGGTTATTTCTTTGGGAGCACAAGCGTAGTTCACAAGCGCGACAATGTTATTTCTCGGTGTGGTCGGGAATTGTACTTGTTGAGTCAGAATTTTGTGAAGATCTTAATACAACTTCAGTTCATAGTGTATTTTTTTTTTTTTTTTTTTTGGTGTCTTGGGTTTTGGATGGATCATTTTGTATTGAGTAGTGAATATGAATGATTTCATATTTTTAATAAAATTACAAGTTGATGTGAGTCGAATGTTATTTGAGTAATTAATAAAGTTAATTTCTACGGTTTCCTTCGAGGTTCTTTTTCTTTTGATTCAGTTGAATGAAAATCAGGCACATCAAATACGAATACGAATGAATTTCGGATTCACGATACACGAGAAAAAACTGTGGTACTAAGCGCTTCCAAAATGGCAGACCCCATCCGTCATTGTATTTTACATACAATGAGCGTGGTATTTAATAACAGTTTTTGAACATGCCTTGAAGTCATAATTTTTATTTGTCATACTTAATGACGCTTTCTATTCGTCATTTATAAGAGTCACACCATATAAATGACGGTTCGAATAACAGATGAAAAACGTGATAACTCATGTTTTATAACAGATTTCATCTGTTATTTATGACCCCTTCTGGACTAGTGAAAACTACAATTTAACCAAAAATTGAATCGGAAATTCAACCATTTGAAGCTCCAAATATTGAAATGAGGATAAGGAGGTATTCCCTACAAACCCAATCTTTTAATTGTTTTCCATGGATTGAATGAGTTAAATTGCTAAAAACTTAGGGTGTTTTGATTCTGATGGCGGGTTCGGCTAATATTTGAGTTGAGTTTTAGTAGAACTATTCTTGAAATTTCACCACGAAAGTGTCTATGAACAGTTCGGCTAAACAGTAAATGTCAATTTTTGAACCCCAAAATGTGTATTAAATATGTCCCGAGCAGTGTCGAGTTCGGCTAATACCTTGCAAACCTTCCCAGTAGAACAAGTGAAATTTACCCCAGGTGGTTGTCGGAGTTACTGACTCTATTAGATCACTTTCAAGCCGAACCTCTCTGTAAACACTTGAAAATATTGATTTGAAGGATATAGGTTCGGCTAGCTCGTGTTGTTGAGTTATCGGCCAACCTTCTATTTGCACACTCAAGTTTTTCGATCTTGTTTTGGGCATAACTTTTTAGTCCAGATGTCGGAATGACCTCATTCTTTTTGTGTTGTGTTTGTCTTTTCATTATATTGAAGTTGAAGATAAGATCTCATTGATTTTAATGAGTTTAATATGGACCTTGGTATTCTCCATCATTAGACTTCACTTTCTTAACACTTTTAGTAATTTCCACTTTTTTTGTTTGGTTCATCCTATGAAAAGGCTGCACAATAGAAAACATATGTAATAAAAAGCCTAACCCATAAATGTGTATGAATTTAAGTGTTTCATGGAAAATCGGTATCATGTTCGGTGATGTGATTTTTTGAATATGAAGTCGAACTTAGAAAAATATATAGTTGGGTGATGTGGTTTTAATGTTGTAGTAAAATGGTAATAAGGTTGTCGTTCACTCGGACTTGTAAAGACTCGGTTTAAGACTTAAAAATAGAAAATATATACACAAAAGGTTGTCACAAATATCGAGAGGTACTAGGACTCAGGATTTCACCATAAAATTCATTCATGCGATTCATATATTTATTCTAGACAATTATAGCTCAAATAATAATAAAATATTATTTCTGTTTCTTTGCCAAGGTAGATTTTTAAAAGATTAATTGTAAATCACAAGCATGACGCATCAAAAGTACTAAAACTAAGCATACGTCATCAAAGCGAAATCACAACTAATTAGTGAAAATCATAAAACAATTAAATCAAGTGCAAGAAGTCATATAAGAATTAAATATAATCACCACATGCATGAAATATGGATTCCTCCGATCGTCCAGTGTTGGGGTTTAGCTCCTCATGGTAAAAACACGTTCAAAATAATAAATCATGGCTCAAAAGGTGTTTTTATTGAAGAGGAGTAATAATGCAAAGAATCGCAACACTTAATGGTCGTTACAATATTTCTTTGTTACAATTTTATAAGACTTGCGAGAACGATAGATTTATGGTGTAGCGACTTTGCGATAGATAATGTTGGTCAATGTTCTTCGGATTAGGGTTCTTGAGAACGACATACGTAGTGTCGTGTGACCTTCTCCTTCTTCTTCACTGCTGATGTTGAATCGAGCTCGCAACTCTGTTCTTCTCAGTAGGTTCCCCAAAGTCTCGCCTCCTTGCCAGTGACTCGTCCTAACCCTTTTACTCTGACACGGGTAATTAAATCTGAGAATATCTATCTTTTCTTCGACCAAAAGCTACGGGAATTTCATACAGCGTTTTCAATAGCATTTGAGTTGTTCAAAAGATAAACTCAAGTAATCGATAAGATATTCTCCGATTTGCTTCATGTAATTTCCATACTCCAGCAAATTCCCTTTCCTGTATAGCGAGAAGAAATATATCTTTCCCTTCATGTACCTCCTTTTCTTAAAATCAGAAATAGTTACCACTCCTTTCTTGTGTGACAGGATGAACACAAACCAATCCAGTGAAATTACTCTCAATCCCCGTAATTGCCAAATATACAACCATTACTCCGTGAAACTCTTCTCCCTGAATTATCGAGTAAATATGGAAACCGATTTCCTTTTTTAATGAGTATCCAACTTACCAATCTGTTTTGATTTATATGATCAATCTGAGTCAAATTATAGACAAAATCACCAAAATAGGGTGATTGAGTAATTCAGAAAGCTTCGCTGCTAAATTGAACTTCGCAAAACTTGTTTCAAGCAGGGAGACAATGGTGTCCCTTATCCAGCTGGACTCCCTTTAGCACTTGGGTGTCCTGGGTGTAAATAACAAGTGGACGCCCCTTAGTAATTGAGGTGCCCCTTATCCAAAATGGGGGGTCCGAATAGTAATTTTCTCCCACGAGCGCAAAAACCACTTTTCGAGCCAATTTTCATAAAAGCTTATTTCTCCAAAAACACCTACAAAGACACAAAAAGCCATAATAAATACAAAATCAAGCACTAACAAAATATACAATTGAGATTAAATCAGACACAAAAATGTGTCTATCAAATACCCCCAAACTTATTACTTGTTAGTCCTCGGACAAATATAGTCTAGAAAATAAAATCCTAACTCCTTTATCGCCGGGCATCGTCGGATTGCATTTAGCGTATGCAATAAGCCTTTAAACCCCTAGGTGGCCCTAGTGCCGAGTTATAGTCTCGGGAGGGTTTACAGAGGTGTACCCACAAAACATTTACTCAGGACCTTAACTATCTACGAGAACCTTGGAAGGCACTAAAGAATCTCCTTGGTTGGCATACTTATTGACTACGGGAGGAAGTACCACGATCACGAGAAATTCCAATTCTTTGTATAGTTTGCACTCAAGCATACTAAAATTCATATATAAGTCCACGAGCTCTACTCGGGTAGTCTCACTATGGACATCAATACCGGAGTCAAAACTAATCACATGGATAGATCAAGAAGATGGATATATAGAAAAACATAGATGGTTTTGATGTTTACTAAGTGATCGGTGTTTCCCATATACGTCTGAAGGCCTCCGCCAAAATGAACCTATCCTAATGGTGAGATACTAGTCGACTAATATCAACACACTGGCATATACAAAGGGAACCAATGGTCGATAATCCTAATTCTAGGTCAACACATTTGGCATATCAAGGGTTCCCGGTGGTCGAACTTTATTGAATTTTATTAGGTTGATCGATGGTTAAGTCTCAATTTCTTTTTTTTTTCTTTTTTCTTTTCTTCTTTTTTTCTTCTTTTTTTTTCACTTTTTTTCACTTTTTTTCACTTTTTTTTTTTTTTGGTATCTCAATCACTCTAATTCACCTAGCATTGGTAACAACTTGATTCGTAGGCCCCACCTAATCACTTAGAGAAACATAGTTTAAAAAACAAAACAAAATAAAAGCAGTGAAAAGGACTCGAACGAGATATGGTGAAACTATCATGTTATTTCTAACACACGAGGTATGTGCTTTTATGAATAGACTCTTTAGATGTTTCCATCTAATAGGATTGGTTCCTCAACTCCTACAACCAAAATGCTTCCATCCACTTAGATTGGTTAGTGCTATCCTTAATAAGCATAAATTTCTAGGCTCTGGGTTTAATAATGCAACTAAAACTTTCTCACATACCCCAAACTTAAATCTAACATTGTCCTCAATGTTCTAAAAGATGAAATTAAAAGCATGAACAAGGAGAAATTGTTACCATTTAAAGCAAAGAGATAAGGAAAGATATTACTTAGTGTCGCATGATTATTGGGTTACCTCCCAAAAAGTGCTAAGTTTAACGTCTTGACCAGGACTAACAAAGGATTAGTCACCTCATAGAATCATAAAGTAATAGTCGGAATTTACGTAGGTCATCAAAACCAAATAAAGCTATCACAAATAAAAGGAATGCAACATGCCAAGAAAATTAACAAATGAAGCACACCTTGTCTAGTTTCTGTTTAAGACAACTACATCTATTTGTGGGTTTGAGTTCGGGTTCTATCTTGGGTCCAAATAAAATATTTTCATGGGTTGGAATTCCTCAAAGCTAAGATCCGGTTCAGGTTGTAAAGTCTGTAAAAACTCAAATAAGAACTTAGAAGCACATAATAACCTGAATAATTGCGGATCCTTAAAGTCAATCAGTTTTGACTCACACAATTGACCACGATGGTTGTGTGGTCAATCTTAAGCAAATGTGTCATTTCTATTTCTCTAAAGTACTTAGATTTAGTCTAGAACTTAATAACCGACACATTTGAACTCATACATTCCCACATTGGTTGAAAACTATTTGGTGGGAAAACAAAATCAATGGGGTATCATAGCACAGGCTAACCACATCAACCGGAGGATGGGTTTGTAACAAGCGAACTTCCTTATGGACATCACTAGTTCGGGAAAACGTGTATGAAGATAATCTTGTAAAATGGTTAAGGCACATATGTCAAGTCCCAAGTGATGGACTTTCACAAGAGTTAAAGCACATGGAGAATGATAATCACCCCAAACTTAGAGTTTTCGGTGTCTCTAGATAGACTAGTCACAACTTCCCCTAATTTCAAGGTCATCGATTCCCGAAAATGGTCAATTGATTCTTCTAAGTCAGGTTCATCCTCACTCATCTCTACGAGTTTATTTTCTTTGTCTAAGACTAATGTTTTCTAAATCGCTAGACTCTAAAACAATATTCTCAAAAGAAACTCGTTCCTCAAAACTATCATCGGCTTCAGTAATCATAAGGGAATACTACATCGTCTAAAGCGGTGGTATCTCTAGTCAAATCTCGTCCTTTTGAATAGGTGAATAATTAATAAAATTATTTGGATTTGAACTAGAAATAATGTTATCATTGTAAAGCTCAATTGGAGTAGCAAATTCACGATCACTATGCCTATTTATTTCAAATTCTTCATCAACACTATCCTCATCATAATCATCATAATAAAATGAAAATGGTTGAACCTCATCTAAAGTAGTGTTACCAATTCTAACCTCGTCATCTTGATTATGAAAATACATATCCTCATTTTCAAAGGGTATTATTGGAAACACTATGTTGGAAATTAAGATTATCTTGAGCCAATTTTTCTACAATCCTATTTGTATTCTCGGTATATTGTTTAAGAGTTTCTTCTAAAGACATCTTTGTTGATTGCTCAAATGCGGAAGAATGTTACAGGGCTTCTTTCACAAAACAAGGTATAACTCTTGAGAGCCTCTTCTAGAGAAATAGAGGATTGTTTTGCTCGTATGACCCTTGCGTGTGTGGATAGTAATTGGGCTCATCATGGTATGATCCATAACCTTGAAAAGGCTGATGTTCCCAACCACTATTCACACTATGGTCAAAGTAACGGCCATTTTGAAACTTCAGATCGGATATTCATTGTATTGGCTATTGTAATACCAGTTCGACATTACATTGCGGGGGTGTGAGTTGTCACACAAAAATAAAAACCCACCGACGAGGGGTTCGTGGGTGGATAGAGTCTTACCTCCCGTACTGCAGACGGGCGATGAACCGTTGAAGTACTCGGGCCACCGACTCCTATGTCGGTGTACTAACTAGGGGTAGAGACAGTGCCCGTGCTTGTCGTCTTCACCTAGCAAAGCAGTTTATATTTAACTTTTAACCCTTCCTTAGGGTTTTAAAAATAATGTCCAAGTCCAAAAAGTGTCCAAAAATAAAAATGTCCAAAAAGAAAAAGAAAATTTACAAAAATAAAAACCCTATTTCAGTTCTAAAAAAAAATAAAGCAAAATAACTATATACAAAATCTTCTTCTTCACTCCTTTCGAGATTCCTCTTTTCGTTCCTTCTTTGGCGATGCTTTCCTTTTATAGCACTTTTTCTTTCCTTGTAGCTTCGCTCCAAATCGAAAACAATCGAAAAATACCAAAGGCGTAAAAAATAACAAAAAATAATAAAAATAAACTTAAAACAAATCTAAGTACAAGTCGTGATCAGCGGCGCCAAAAATTGATGTGGTTTTAATGTTGTAGTAAAATGGTAATAAAGGTTGTCGTTCACTCAAACTTGTAAAGACTCGGTTTTTAAGACTTAAAAATAGAAAAAAATATACACAAAAGGTTGTCACAAATATCGAGAGGTACTAGGACTCGGGATTTCACCATAAAATTCATTCATGCGATTCATATATTTATTCTAGACAATTATAGCTCAAATAATAATAAAATATTGACTCTTGTTTCTTTGCCAAGGTAGATTTTTAAAAGATTAATTGTAAATCACAAGCATGACGCATCAAAAGTACTAAAACTAAGCATACGTCATCAAACGAAATCACAACTAATTAGTGAAAATCATAAAACAATTAAATCAAGTGCAAGAAGTCATATAAGAATTAAATATAATTACCACACGCATGAAATATGGCTTCCTCCGTCGTCCCGGTGTTGGGGTTTAGCTCCTCATGGTAAAAACACGTTCAAAATAATAAATCATGGCTCAAAGGTGTTTTTATTGAAGAGGAGTAATAATGCAAAGAATCGCAACACTTAATGGTAGATTTACAATAGCTATTTGTTACAATTTTTTTATAAGGCTGAGAACGATAGATTTATGGTGTAGCGACTTTGCGATAGATAATGTTGGTCCAATGTTCTTCGGATTAGGGTTCTTGAGCGACATATGTAGTGTATGCAACCTTTCCTCCTTCTTCTTCACTCGCTGATGTTGAATCGAGCTCTGCACTCTCTTTGTTCTTCTCGGTAGGTTCCCCAAAGTCTCGCCTCCTTTTTTATGACTCGTCCTAACACGTTTTATACAAACCGCGGGTAATTAAACCACGAGAATATCTATCTTTTCTTCGACCAAAAGCTACGGGAATTTCCTTTGCGTTTTCAATAAGTCGCGAGTTGTTCAAAGATAAACTCAGTGTCGATAAGATATTCTCCACTGATTTGCTTCATGTAATTTCCATACTCAGCAAATTCCCTTTCCTGTATAGCGAGAAAAATATATCTTTCCTGTTTTAACGAAACCTCTTTTTTCTTACAATCCGAAATAGTTACCACTCTGTCTTGTCGCAACAGGATGAACACAAACCAATCAAGTGAAATTCTACTCTCAATCCCCACGTAATTGCCAAATATACAACCATTACTCCCGCGTGAAACTCTTCTCCACTGAATTATCGAGTAAATATGGAAACCGTTCCTTTTTATCGACGGTATCCAACTTACCAATCTGTTTTGATTCATAGGATCAATCTGAGTCAAATTATAGACAAACTCCACCAAAATAGGGTGATTGAGTAATTCCGGAAAGCTTCGCCGCTAAATTGAACTTCGCCAAAACTTGTTTCAAGCAGGGAGACAATGGTGTCCCCTTATCCATGGTTGGACTCCTTTATGGGGTGTCTGGGGTGTAAATAACAAGTGGACGCCCCTTAGTAATTGAGGTGCCCCTTATCCAAATGGGGGGGGTTAGAATAGTAATTTTCTCCCACGAGCGCAAAACCACTTTTTCGAGCCAATTTTCCCGCAAAAGCTTATTTCTCCAAAAACACCTACAAAGACACAAAAAGCCATAATAAATACAAAATCAAGCACTAACAAAATATACAATTGAGATTAAATCGAGACACAAAAATGTATCTATCATTCGGGCCGATACGATATTTAAAGTGAAAAAGAACCTAACTCTCGAAATAGGTTCGACTTGTTATTAGACTTTAATATAAGCGAACTAGGATCTTGCAAATAGGTTGGAAGTTGGAAAATGAAGGTTCGTATAACGTTAACAAATTGACTAAGCCATTTGCTGTTCGTCAATTTAGTGGGTTGACTTATATTTTTAATAGGAACATAGTGGGGTTAAAGAACCATGATGAAAAATACAATTTTTTTTGATGATTTCAAACTACAAAAAGTGAGATTAAACAAAAAATAGAAGTGTACATGTGTGTTAGAAGCATTGGGTTCTCATCATGTATTCATCATCTGGATTTGGCTCATAAAAATAATCATCTTGAGTTTGAGTTTGTGTAAAATCATTCTCATAATCTAAGAAATCAGCCATTTCTGGATCATTTTTGTAGTTGATATGTATTTTCCTAGGTTTTTAGATGAAGAATGACCCTCCTCATCCTCCATTGAATGAAGAATTAAAATTTGCTCACTTTCTCCTTCTCTTTCTCTCCTTCTTAACCAAAACTTTGATATTTTTTTTCCTCAAATTTTTTTCATCTAAACAACCTTTATAATTCTGAAAATTATCTTAATCACTAAACAAAATATTTAATCACTAATCCAGATTACTAACCCTAATACGTAAAGGGTAGATTTGCCATTTAAAAAAATTTGGGTTAAGGGATATCTGATTTTGTTATTTCACAACCCTTTTTGTCTTTATTGAGTATGCCTGGAAAGAGGGTTCTAAGTTTAGCGTATTTTTCTTTTTTCACCATGCAATAAAAATCTAACTAAAAACTCCTCTTCTAATCGTTATATGCAGGTGAGATGAAAGGGATAAAGATTCATGAGTGCCCCCAATCTATAATTGCAGCCGCTGGAAATGCTGATGTGTCTAGGGAGGTTTGCAAAAACTTGAAAGACTCCACTACAACAAAAGTTAATAATAAGGAAAAGATCACCCTGAGGTTTTTGACAAATTCACTCGAAGATGAGATAAAAGCCGCAACTGAGAAAGAGATAAATAAGACGGGTGATGTAAATGATGCAAACACAACATTTCTTCTCATAACACCCGACGAATACCAAGGAACGGAGTTTACGATTACTAAAGTTCGTATATCTGCAAACAAAAATAAAAACTAAAGGGTATGTTTGTATCGGGTGTGGGAAAAAAGAAGTTAAAGAACACATATCAAGGAATGGAGGAGAAGTTAAATGGTTGGACAAAACAGCTGAGGAAGTAAGGCTTATGATTCGTGACGGCATTTACAAATCTTCCGAAGCACACAAACTCATGATAGGCGAACTTGTGATTCTGTACACTTCCAAGGCAGTTGAAGAAGAAGAGACCAAGCCTATCAAACTTCCAAAGTTGGAAGCGGAAGCGGATGAGGCTTGGATCTGTTCGATCAGAACATTAAGACGGAAAACTCATGAAGAGGGACAATTTTCTAATTCTGTTTCAAAGAATGACACTTCTGTAATTAACATATTAGCAGAGGGACACCTTCCTTTAATACCCATCTAATAATACGTTACATGATCATTGATAAGAATAAAAATGATCGGATTCCTTTTTATGTATAAAAGAAATATAAAGACTCATTTGAAAGTCATTGTGCCACTATACTTAATAATATCGTAATGCCATGATTGCTCAATAAACCATCAGCCATGCCCGAGCTGTTTTGGGGATGGGAGTTTCTTCTCTAATTCTAATGGTCAGTGGAGATAACCACTATGCCCAAACATGCCCATCTATAAAATTTTACAATTAGATGCAGTTTTTTATATTCTTTTTTTTTTTTAGCTATTGGGAAAGCATATTAATATCTTGGAGAAACACCAATATGCATTTCTCCCATAACTATTTCACATTTTTTTAAACAAAAATATTATGTTTTTATACTAAATGTGTGTTTATCATCATGAAATTTATTATCATTTAGAATTAATATCGATTATTGACGCAGAAGGATAGATATAGTTAAAACATGATAACCGATAACAATAGTGTTGCATCACTTTACTACAGGCACTAGTACTTGGAGTTATTCCAAGCAGCTATCTTAACTTAGGGCTCTCATTAGTAACTTAAATGTTATCTTTTGATCTGCAAAAGAATGTAGTAAGGCTAAATCCATATTACTGGTAATGTAGTAGTTTATCATTTAAGCGAGTGTTTTAACTTCTTAAATTCGCAACTGTATTATTGATAATGTTGTAATTTATCATTTGATAACGCCTCTTAGATTCTTAAGTTTTCATCTATATTGTTGATAAATTATGCCACCTTTCCTCCTTATGTTTGATGGTGAGCACGTATGCGTCGTCATTAGACTTATCATTACTTGGTTATCAGCTTCATTTTTGTTAGTCATGTGTGTTTAATTATCGTCATGAAATTTATTTTCATTTAGAATTAATATTGACTATTTCACATTTTTTTAAACAAAAATATTATGTTTTTATATTAAATGTGTGTTTATCATCATGAAATTTATTTTCGTTCAGAATTAACATCGTCTGTTGACGGAGAAGGATAGTTGTAGATAGAATGAAATGCCCTTTTTTGCAGACAGCTTGAGCCTTTTTTTGCAAATAAAATGCCCTTTTTTGAGGACAGCTTGCGCCTCAATTCAGCGTAATACACTTGTAAACAATTGTAAGAATGAATCACGAGTCGGGGAAACCTGTCATAAAAGTAGCCATAACAGTCGGGTTCACCAATTATTTTCTACATGAGAACAAGAGATCAAATTAGAAGATTAAACAAGTGACGATAAACGCTACTAATATTTTATCACCAACCTGATAAAAAAAAGAAAAAGAAAAAGCTATTATTCCTCGAGTAATTATGAAGTCTAAACTTTTACCTGCACACCATCCGAATATGTGTTATACTGCGCGGATGTATTTCGGTTGCTTTTTATTACAGTCTAAAATTTTCATGTGATAAATATTGGAATAAGATCCAATTTGTACTATGAAGTTTTTGATCTTGAGAATGCATCATACGACACCAAATTTTTTAGATTGAAGCATTTTGACAAAACAAATATCCGATGTTTATCACTTGTCAATTAAATTTTACTTTGATTTTAGGATTTTAGGAAGTTCCATAGACCTATCTTCAATCATGTAATTTAAGGCTTAAGGGGTATAGTTGTCTAAATTTAGGGTCTTATTTATCAATATTTTTAGATTGTAAAAATAAATTAATAGAGATATTTGGTTATATCAGGATTACCATGGTGTTTCTTTGTAGGGTTATGAATCATTTTGAAACTTGGAGTTTAATAATCTGAAAGGAAAGTGCATGTAGAGATCGAAGTCTGTGATAGTCTGAATTATGCAGTATTATGACATTTATGGAAGAAGAGAAATAACAGAATTTTTAGTGGTTGAGCTAAAATTTTGGCTATGAGTATAATGCTCTTAAGCACATGCTAGTTCTCTGTTTTCATGACAAGGATGTGCTTAAGGAGATTATGTAACAAATTACAAGAATATGTACGAACGGACTAATGTAAACCAAATTTTATTTTATTGTTAAACAATTCCAACAAAGCTATGGAAACCTCGATTCTTTATCCCAAAGTTTGACACCCAATGTGGCATGCATCTAAACCCTAAATATGGAGCGGTGAACCTTTTTTCGAGCATGTATTGGGGTGTGCGAATGCGAATAACCAATACCTGCGCGACATAAGCATGGTATGCTTTTGGATCCAACCTTTGGGTCTTTCTAGCATTCACATGCATGAGTGTGTAGAGTGGCTCTTGCTTTATACATATTTAAATATTTTCACATTAGATATAACTATAACATGCCAATTCATATATATCCCCATGGTATATCCCCATTGTACTACTGCACCATTGGAGTATATTTTTTTGTTTCCGTAAAACAATAGGTATGACAATGCTAGCGAGGTAACCAAAATTATAAGCAAAAGTTCTGGACAGATCGTCCAAACATACATAAAAACCTATAGACACAACACCACCACAAAACGGGCCCCTGTTTTTCCCAATAAGATAAGATCCGCCATCATGTGTCTGTGCGTTTTTGGAATGGTTTACAGTGGCGCTATCCCAAAACCACTCAATTATAAGAAGATTATAAAAAAAAATGCGGACATCATTGTGTTTTGGGGAGCGCTCCAAGTCTATAGAAAGAAGTCCTCTGCTCATTTTCAGTATTACCGTCGAAAATCAAACAAGATACTTTCAATAATTTAATCTAGTAATACTTTGTATGATCATCTATTAAAAAGAACAAAAACAATCTGATTCCTTACTGCATAATTAAAGAAATATGAAGACTCACCTGAAAGTCATTGTGCCAGTATACCTAATAATATTGTAATGCCATGATTACTCGATAATAATGTAACCACCAGCCATACCGAGCTGTTCTGCAGAGCCAATATTTATATCGGAAATGCAAGATACACCGAGAAATTCATCTCGAAAAATCGGTGCTCTCTCACACTTTTATGGGACCCGCCACAATAAATGGCCCCTGTTAACTCCTTGAGTGGTGGGACCCAAAAAAATTGTGAGAGCACCTATTTCATGGGACAAATCCCTTGATGCTTCCTTTAAGAAAGAAGATTTGTCGATGGGATATGCTTTCATTCTATATTCAGCCGAGATGAAGAGACTTTTATGCACCTATCTGCGGGTTAAGTGGAGCTACGGTCGGCTTTCCATGAGAAGAAAAATCTTATTAAAGCGATTCACGTGGTTGAAAGAAAATATTTTATCAAGCGTTATCTGGTATTACGAAGCTGCGAAGTGTTGTGAGACAATTTAAACAAGAACACATATTCCATGGACTTTGAGATAACACCTTACACATGAAATAAGGACAATCTTGGCACTACCTCAAGCTAAGTGAAATATATTAATAGGAAGAATAACTCGATGGGATTACATTCTTAAAATAAAGTTAAAAGCTTGGTACATGTCATATAACCTGCTCAAAAAGTTCCTGGAAATCTAGCATTTCTATTTTTGATAAAATGATGTAAATCTCTTGTACTATATAAAAAAAAAAAGTGGGACAAATCCCTCGGTGGCTCTATCATTTCTGTATCTATATATGTTTGTAGGCTTGTAGGTGTCTGCAAGTATCTCATAAAACATTTTTTGTTTTGTTTTGTTGTATCTACCGGCTGGTCCAATTGACGCTCCTTTTACTATTCTGCTGCCTACGTAACAAAATCATAGAATTTTCTTCTTCTCACCATGAATAGCACCACCATTTCCAGCACACCGGGAGGAAAACTAGGAGGTGCACATATCCTCATGTTCCCGTTTCCAGCGCAAGGTCATATGCTACCTCTTCTTGATCTGGTACACCAATTTGCTCTGCGCAACCACCACCACAACTATTACAATTCTAGTGACCCCGAAAAACTTACCCA
>JAJJWW010009528.1:0-114321 GCA_023531295.1 Papaver armeniacum
ACCCTTTTCTAATTCCTCATGTAACTCCTTTTATACATTTACATTTAATCCAAAGCCTGCTTTATACAGTCATAGATATTGCTCTAACCATGAAAATATTTGGCAATTATAGTTCAGCTAATCTCAACAACTCCATGCTTTTAGTCTCAATTATCTAGGATACCTAATCATCATTTTCTCATTCCCAACTGTATCTTACTTTTGGAAATTTTACTCTATAATGTCTTGGAACTGTCAAAGTCTAGGACAACCAAACACTAGTAGGCACCTAAATAACATGTTAAACAAACATAATCTGATATATTCTTTCTTTTCAAAACCAAACAACAATCTAAGAACCTTAAATCTATCCTAAGCAACATAGGTGTCACTAATTTTTGGTTTGTTGAACTTAGAGGTAAATCCAATACTGTTGGAGGTCTTGTCTTAGCCTGGAAATCCAACCTAAAGATTATTATACAAGACTTTTCTAATTATCATATTAGCGCCACTGTTTATCCTAATATAGGGAACCTTGGTTATTTACTGGCTATTATGGTAGTCCTTATACTACTCTAGATAAAGTGCACACCTGGAAAATGATAGAAAACACTAATAAGAATAACACTCTTCCTTAGTTGATAATGGGTGACCTAAACTTTATATTGCATGATCATGAAAAATTCAATCAACATCCTATTGATTCTTATGAAGCTAACATCTTTTTGGAGAAACTGGAAGCAGCTAATCTAACTGATTTGGGTTACACTGAATTTCCCTTCACATGGACTAATAGAAGAGTGGGTTATCATCTTACAGAACAAAGATTAGACAGAGGTTTACCTAATAAAAGTCGGGCTTGAAATTCACCCAAATTCCACCATCTCCAACCGCTCGCCATTGGTTCTGATCATAACCCCATTCTTCTCAATACCAATCCTAACTGGAAGCAGGGATATATTCCTTTCAAATTCTTGGGTCCCTGGCTAGACCACAAAGATTGTAAAGAAATCACTGCAGTATGTTGGAAGATTCAGCACAAAGGTTCTCTTGCTATCAATATTGCTAGGAAGTTAAGAGACATTAAAGTCAAATTAAAGAAATGGAATAAGGAAATATATGGAAACATAATGACTAATCTAGAAGCCAGTATTCAACACTTAGACTGGATCACCAAAAACCAATTCAACAACAATAGAGGACAGGTTATCAGAGATTCTAAGAAGATAGTTGAATATTGGAAAAATACTCAAGAAAGCTTCAGGAAGACTAAGAGCAGGGATCGGATAATCAAACTTGGAGATAAAATACCAGTTACTTCCATCTCTTAGCCAAGAAAAGATACAGAAGGAATAAAATTACCTCAATCCAACAAGCAGATGGTACTTGGCTCCATAACAACAATGAGATAGCTCTTTGATCACCAATAATTTTGCTACCATGGTCGCATTGAACCTATAACTATCAATCAATCCATCATAAACCTCATCCCCACTACCATAACAAGCATTGAGAACAATCATCTCCTAAGGACTCCTGATGCAGTGGAAATCAAAGACATTATATTTAGCATGGCAGGGGATAAGGCACCAGGACCTAATGGCTTCCCACCAAAATTTTTCCAAGCTAACTGGGAAGTTGTAGGTGAAGACATTATCAATATGGTTCAAAACTTCTTCACTTCTGGGTACCTTCTTAAAGAGATGAATTCTACTTTCATTTCTCTCATACCCAAAACAGAAAATCCTAACACACCAGCTCAATTCAGACCCATATCCTTATGTAATACCACATACAAAATCATATCAAAGCTTCTAGCTCAAAGACTCAAACCCCTCCTACCCAAGCTTATATCCCCATTCCAATCTGCATTTATTCATGGCAGATAAATCTCAGACAACATATCCATAGCCCATGAAATTATCCACCATATGAACAATTTAAAAGGGAGAAAAAAAGAGCTAATGGAACAATGGGCATTAAGATTGATATGGCAAAATCTTTTGATAGGGTAAACTGGGAATTTCTTCTCAAAGTTATGACTCAAATGGGTTTCAGCACACAATGGTGCAACTTGATCCACCAATGCATCTCCACCACCAACCTTGTTGTCTTAGTAAATGGTTCTCCTGGAGACTTCTTCAAGCCAACAAGAGGTCTCAGATAAGGACACCCTCTTTCTCCTTACTTATTCTTATTCTGCATGGAGGCTCTCTCTAGATATCTAACTTATGCAGAATCCCAGAACCTTATACATGGAACAAAAATCTGCAATGAAACTCCTGCCATTAACCACCTCCTCTTTGTTGGTGACTGCATGATATTCTGCAAATCAAATTTAGAAGAATGTCACAATCTCATCAAGATTTTTCAGGATTTTGGACAATCCTCTGGACAACTGATCAACTTTGCTAAATCATGAATCTTCTTCAGCAAAAACACTGCACCAGACATTGCAGACAACATTAGTGAAGTCATGCATGTCCAAAGAATCAGCAGCTCTGATAAATACTTGGGATCTCCACTCTTCACAAATAGAAGCAAAATACAAGCTTTCAAGCCCTATGTGGATAAATTAAAACACAGATTGGCTGGTTATAAAACTAACCACTCAACAATGCCAGGAAAATTACTATGATACAAATCGTTACCTCAACATCCAAAGATATACCAAATGAATTGCTTTAAGATCCCAAAAGGTACTTGTAAAGAGATAAATGCTATACAAAGGGATTTCTTCTGGAACAAGAAGCAAGATAAATCTAAAGGATTATTCTACATAGCCTGGGAAGATGTCAATAAACCAAAGGATCTAGGGGGACTGGGATTCAAAAATATGGAATACTTCAATCTAGCTATGATATCAAAAATTGCTTGGAGATTAATTGAGGAACCAGATTCTCTATATGAGAGCAAGACTATGAAGGCAACTCACTATCCAAACCAAGAAATTATTTAATGGATACCAAGCCAAAAACCACCGATTCTTGGATATGGAAAGGAATTCTCGAAGGCATTTTTTGCATATGAAGTACTACATTTGGAAGATAGGGAATGGCTCACACATTCACATTTGGGAGGGAGATGGATTGATAATCAACCCGACATAATTCAAAACCTACTCACTACCCTTCAAACCTCAAAACAGTTAACCAACTTTTCAACACCCATGGAGAGTGGGACACTGAGATTCTAGACCTCTGGTTTTCTCAAGATATCCAAAACCTCATTATCCAAACCCAACATAACCCCAATATCAAGACTCTATAAGATGGAGCCTAAGGCCCTAACTCATACAAGGAAATTTTCTCAAATCCTTATATGATAAGCAAATTAATGATAAATATGCTAATGACACTCTCACAACACCTTGGAAGAAAATATGGAAAATTGACACTACTCCAAATGCTATCCATTTCTTCACTTGGAAATATGCTCATGGCATTCTTCCAACAAATGCTAAATCAGCTAGCATCTTGATTCCATTTGCACTTTTTGCAAAAATGCTCCTGAGGATATCACTCATGTTCTATTGGCCTGTCCAACTGCTTCTGATGTTTGGGCAAAACTTTTTGGGGAAAATCATCAACTCTTCTCTGCTCACAATTCTTTCCATGACTGGTTCAACAGTTGGTTCCACCCTGACAATCCTTCGCTTAGCTGGAATGCTACCTTTGCCACAATTTGTTGGTTCATCTGGAAAGCTAGATGTGATTGGGTCTTCAGAAACATAAGCCCTACTGCTGCTGCTACTACTCTAAAGATTACTCGACATTTATGTACCTTCAACAGAGTGAATCATATTCCAAGGCATATTCTCAATAATCTCTACTACCAGGAAAATGATCAGAATCTAAGACTTAGAAATCTGATCAGCAACAATAGAGGAAAATTTAGAATCACTATTAGCATACACATCTTGCAAATCACAACTAACATGGCTAATAGTGATGTATCATCTTATACTATCTATGTTTTTATGGCTTTGTCTTTCACATGTCAATGTGTGGGAGCAAGGAATATCAAAGACTTTGCAAATGGAGCAGACAGAGCAAGCAGAGGAGCTCATCTAGCACTGATCTGGGCCAAGGAAATGCATCACACAAACATAGATTTTGCAGCAGAGGAGGAAGTAATACTACAAGCAATTCAAAAAGGTTACCAAACACAAGTTCAGGAAAGATTTCAAGGAAGCTACACTCAAAGTGAAGTCAGGAATTTTGAAGCTTTTGACTTTGTTTTAGGCAAGCTTATCAAGTCGGGCTCCACAAAGAAACACCATCGCTACCAACTTAGCTAGGCTCTCTAGCCACTCCCCTTTACTTCAAAACTTTAATTGGAAAGGTCCAAACCTCCATTTATTATGGACAACTTTACGGTTTACTCCTAATCATGCACTTATTGATAACTGTAATAACTCTAATTTACTTTTGAGGCGATATCTTGGTGCTAGGCTTAGCCCAGATGATCACCATGCTGTTACTATTGAGTAGGAAGTTCAGTTGAGCTTCTCTTCTCTTTTCTTATAAAAAAAAAAAACTCTAAGCAACCCACAGCTCACTTTTTAACTAATGTGTACCCCAAGGTTTTTAAAATCGTCCGATTCGCTCCTTTAGGATAAATTCACTTCAAGAGAATCGGTTGTTTGAATGAGTTTAAATCGATAAATTTAAACTCGTGAGTTTTGAACTCATACTCTGCAGCCTACATATCTCGTAGGCAACCATTATGCCACTGCTAGTTTGGTGATTATGACTAATTCCTATATAATTTATAAAGTTTTCATACTTTCTCATTATACTTCATCACATAAATTGCTTTTACATGTAGTATAATTAAAAATATAACCATTTAATATGGCCCATGATTCTACGATTCACAATTCAATATACGATTCGATTCTTAAAAATCAAAAAACGATTTACGTTTCGATTTACGATTTCGCAACCTTGGTGTACCCTATTACCCATAATCTGCACTGTACACAAACATTTATGGCTGTAAAGCGAAATTGGCCTCAAGACCCAGAACATGCACGGAAACCTCCAGACAGCACATTTATAAGTTTTTGCATTTTAAATAAGGTTTTTTTTCAAAATCAACACGTTTTTGTAAGAAAAAAGAACAATATGTTGTGCAGTACCACGCAAAATAAAAGAACTATGCTTTGTGCATGAACTTATACACTTGTAAGGTGAAAGCAGATCATGGAACACTTACGAACTGCACTACTAGTTGATGAGTTCCATCGATCAAAAAAGAAAGTGATGAGTTCCACTTCCCCTTGGAGACACTGTCCATTAGAAAGCCTTTGAGTTTTAAGTTTACTTTGTTGGCTAGTGAAATTTAAAAAAAAGTATAGTAAACGAGAACAAAAAAAAAAAGGATCATAACTGAGAAATACATTTCTTTCAATATCCTCTGCTGTACATTAAAATGGAAGTTGAAAGAAAGGTACAGTGCAAATGACCTGGCGCTTTTTTAGACAACAAAACAGAAAACCTGGAGTAGGTAAAAATTCTGAACAAGTATTCTGCTTGCCTTTTTCTTTCTTTTTTGTGTTTTCTTTACTTTTTGTATTGCCTAATTTTACAGCCCTATAATGGGAGAGTAAGAGAAATGGATTATACCTTTTAAATCTACATATAGGCCAACTAATTAAAAAATTGCATCCTACAGCACCGGAGGGCTAAATGATGATATCAGCATCCCCTGCACAGAAATCATGTGCGAGTCATTTTCTTGTAATATTTATCATTAACATTCTGATTATACACGCAAAGGAACAAACAAAAAAAGAGAAGAAGTGCACCACCCAACCTTTTTATCATGTGGGCACTGTTAGGAAGGGAACGCAAAGATTCTATCCTCAATTTTTGTGCGACATATTGGGCACTCGGAACAAGCAAGCGAACACGGCTTGCATACTGCAAATTGAAGGATGAATTTAAAGACAAATATGGATAGCACACATAAAAGCTGTACATGATAAAGACACAAATGGCTTACAGCAGAAGTGTCGGCAGGGAAGGAGAAGACTTGCAGTCGCTGATTCAAAGCATACTTTGCAGATGTGTGAATTAGTATCACCATTTCCAATAGATTCTTGAAGCTGCTTTTCTTTCATCTCTTGCATCTTTGCCTGTGGTAAGCAGTAATTCAGTTTCAGACAAAATACGTACCCTAAAATTATCACGCATCAGTACAAACAGATACCGATTCAGATTATCATGCATTCAGCTAAGGCATGTTTCACATACAAACTATAATAAGAACGAGAATGAATAAATGAATCACAGGAAGATGGAGAAAGTGAGAGGGAGTTTTAAATTAAAATATGTACCTTGAGGCGAACTACCAAAGGTTGTTCTACTTTAGAGACATTGTTAACCGATTTTGCACTTTCCTGAACTTGCAACTCTTTAAAACCAACATCTTTATCGTCATTATCACTTGTTTTAGTATTATACACATGTTCACTTCCCTCACTAGACTTTCCATCATATTTGGATTCAGAGCCAGTGCCCCCTCCTTTTTTCAGCTTCGCAACAAGGACCCACATGTTTGCCAAGTCGTTTTCTAAAGCAACTTCTCTTTTCCTTGCTTCATCAAACTGCTTCCTATATTTCTCCTCGGCAAACTCCCTCTCAGCTAAAGCTGCTTCAAGAGCTGCCTCTCTCTGTTTCCTTGCTTCCAGTTCCATCTTTACATCATCTCGATCTGGGTTCCAGTATTCACCATCATCATAGACTGTGCCTGGAAATTCACTACCCCTGACAGGAAACCTATTTTTTCGCCCACCCTTCATACTGTCAACTTTGCTTTCGGGGTACTTGCGGCTTGACCCATTGTTACTCTGCATTCCACCTTTATAACCTGCCACCATATCTTGAGCAGCACCCAGTTCTTTTGCTTGTCTTGAATTCTGTAATGAAAGCTTGGTGACTTCATCAGCCAAATTTTTTAATTCAACAGCGGCAGCAGACGCCAGTTCCTTCGCATAAGACGCTTCTTCAGCCAACTTCTGATTCTGTACACGCAGTCCAATATTCTCCTCCTTCAGCTGAACATGTTCTAGATATAACTTCCCACTATCCTGCTGGATAAAAGAGAGCACTGGTAAGTAAGTGGTGAAAATCCATGAAAGAGACACATGGATATCTTAGTTCCTGGACAAAAAATACCAGAACCACTCAACATTCTGGACAAGATATTGCATCAAAGTATTAAGTATACTAGTGGACTGAAGTTTAGCAACGTGTGAGCAAATTCTGATCAGGTCTAAAATATACATACAACCAAGTCTAGTTAAATGTACATAAATTTAATAAGAAATCAAGTTAGTTATCCCATAAGAAAGTTAAGACAATATTTAAGACACGTGTATGTCTAGATGATAACAGATACTAGGAACTATGGAGCAACATAACCAAGTTGCTGACAATCAACTGTTACATCAGGCTTTAAGTTAATAATTTAACTACCTGTTCAGAAGAGGGTGACTTATCACCCGTCGCCAGTGCCAGCTGCTGCTGTAATAGAAGCACTTGGTCTTGCAATTGTTTAATTTCCAAACACTGGGACAAAAAGAAAAGACAACCAAACTTGTTATGGAGAATCCAATAAAAAATCCCTCGACAATTTCCAACAAACACTAAAGCCTTGTTATACAGACAACTATCTAGAAATTAATAGCAGCTAATAACCTTATCCATCAGTTGCTCCTGGAGAACACGATTGTCTGCTGATTTTATCTGCATCCATAGTTCAACCATTTTAAGGTTATAAAATAGTGCATGTTTAGTAGTTGCAAAGTTGCTTTTGCAATGCCAAGAAAAAAATAAACAGCAAAGCATAATGACAGAACCTCTAGCTCAAAACCCTTCTCGTTGCATTGAGTCATCAATCTCATCACCGTCTGCATTGCAAAGTAAACAAGAACTTTCTTTTAGCTAATAAGTAATGACATCAGAAATTCAGATGTTTACAAGAAATAAGAATAAGAGACTGATGAAAAATCAAACTAACCTGCTGCATATCAACAATGGATGCATCAGCTATTGAAGCTTCGCCACTTTCAGTGATATGCTTCTCTAAAACCTTCATTTGCTTCATCTTTTCTTGAATCTCACTTTCCAACTTCTGGATCTGTACAGAAAAATATTATACAGCACCAAGAAAACAGGCTTACGAAATGGAAAACAACTGGCACCAAAAAAAAGTTTCAGCAAGCCGAGCCATTGGTTCATCTGCCAACAGTTTTGTGCTAATCTATAAGGAGATCCACTACATTAGTAGCACATTACTTAAATTTTAAAAGTAAGTATTGTGTCTTTGAAGTGTAGCTAAGCAAAGTTTGAGTAATATCTCTGACTTCCTGAGTCCACAATATTTCATCCTAATCCAATCAAGCAATTTACTTTCAGTTCTCTACTTTTCTTAACCAAGACTCTAAGAATGACTTTCTTCCAAGTGTAACCACTAAGATCAGCTGTACGCCGAGAGCCTTAAAGATGAAATACAAGCAGTCCATATTAGTGGTGGCCATACTGCTACTCGGCTATTCCTGACTAATCTCAGCACTGGACTATATGGTTTCTTAAGATGCAGTTTTACCCAAAAGGTAAAGCTTCCAACATTATACTCAATACTTGAAGTAAAAAAATTAAAATTATACCTGAGGCTGCATTGCAACAGGATCGTTAACAGACTGCTCCTTTAATCGCTTCAGAGTACTGGTGCTGAATGCAATGTCTCCAGCAAGCATCTTAACTTGTTCAACAAGTAGATCCATCTGATCTGACGTCCTCCTAGCCTATAAACCAAGACAAAGGGAGAAATGACTTCGAATTCAACTCTTACTAATAGAGAATCCAAATATGCATATATATACATCCATCAACTTTAACACGTACACAAAAATAAATTCCTAAGAGCGCATATCATTGCCACCTGTTACAATCAATGTCATAATCGCCAAACATGGCACATAGATCCTACACAATCACCCTTAACTAAACATGCTTCAGAAACTATTGAGAAGAAAGAATATGAACGAGACAGG
Source organism: Papaver armeniacum (assembly GCA_023531295.1). Lineage (NCBI taxonomy): Eukaryota > Viridiplantae > Streptophyta > Magnoliopsida > Ranunculales > Papaveraceae > Papaver > Papaver armeniacum. Next base: position 9,044 of record JAJJWW010009528.1, read on the forward strand.
ACATAGTATTGAAAGGAAACAAGATAGAGCATGCACAGTAGAAAACTGGTTGGACAACTTCAGTGAAAAGATTGAAGAAACCCCACTATATCCACTACTTATTTGCCACTTATATTAACTGTTTTCTCATCCCAAGTTTTAATTAGCAACAATGACCGCATCAGCAGTTATTATCTTTACACTGAAGTTCATCACAATGACACACTAATCCCACGAACTACCATTTATCACTCGGTTATCTCGAAACATAGATGAATATCAGAAAGGGAGAACATCACTTACTTGAGTTGATTCCGTAACAGAACTGCCAGGCGGTGATTGTTCATCATTCCACTTGCTGGATGATCTTCTATATTTAAGATCAGGAGAAGGATCGCATAAACCAGAAGATGGAGAATCTCTATCACTTTCTACAAGCATTGAAGATGGGTCACGGAACATATCCAATCTCTGAAAATAGAGAACATGAACCGTTAGCATCTATAGTATTAGGTAACTACAATATCCATTTTACTACTTATATGACAATGTTACACTGACATAACAGAGCTCCAAAACTAGCTACAGCAGCTTGCGAGACTAAGTACTAGTTCAAATTTTCAAGACAAAAGAGACAAAAAATTACATCATCTTCACCAAGGGGATGGTGTTGTTGATGACTAGTTATATCACTTAATCCAGGAATAGTATTCTTCGAAGAAACAAGTATGAGCTTGGTTAGCCTTTGAATTCTACTCATTAGAGCTGCTTTTGCTTCCTCTTCTTCTTCTAATCTTGACTGCATCTTTACTTGACCCTCTTCATACTATTCAAAAGAATCAGCGCAAAATTGGTCAACTCCATATGAGAAGGTTCATAATAATATATTGATACTAAATGAAAATTGTGTAAGTTAAATTAAATAAATCATATCCAAAATAAAAACCTTTTGCTTCAAAGTCAGGATCTCCTCCTGATTAACACCGCCGATCATTCCCTGCCTTAGTTGATCGAGTTCTTCTTTGAGGTTCGAGATCTCCTTCTGATATTTCTTTATCAATGACTTCTCATCAATAATCTGGAATCGAAGTATTTGCAACCAACAGTTAGCTCAAATCTGTCTTTTCAATATAACCTACAGGTCCTACACAATTCCTTAGATAATCTTAGCGCATGCCGTGATTATAATATAATGAGTTACCCTGTTTCGTGAAGCAAAAATCTCCACTCGTTTTGCCCTGTTCGCAAACTTCAAAGTATTATGAGTTTCCTCCATGTTACTGGATGCAGGTGTAACTGTGCAAATGAGCTGCAGAAAAAGAAAACCAAGTTCAATAAATGGATAAAGACAAACATAATACTAAGACAGGAAGGTTAAATTAGTGATGAAACAAAGGAAAATGAAAGTATAACAATGTTGGAGATTTAAGCTTTGCAACTCACAGATACATGTCCATGTCCACTCAAAGAAGACTGCAGAAGTCTGGTCAGCTTAGAGTCACGATAAGGAACATGAGATGCTTTCCCCTCGCTTAGCTTGCCAATTACCTTCAGAGTTAAGATACCACTCACAATCAGTGACTAGGTAAAATACTAAATTGATACACAAGTATACTGAACTAGAAATTAGTTAACTGCAGATCACCACATGCGCCTGAATCCGATGTTTTGGCACATTTCAGTTTGCAGGCAAAAAAAAAAGTGACTTGATGATTATACTTAAAGGACAGTATGAGCCCTGATGATTATATTATCAAGAATACCATTTCTTTGCTGCTCCTACTTCCCATACTATTTTACAAGAATACCATCCCTTGAGTTGAAATCTTCATATATTACAAGACATGTATGTCGTTTTTAAGTTATAAAAAACGAGAATCGTCAAGACATTCGTCAAAAAAACGATGTCTCCAAAAAGAATGTTGTAAATGAATCAATAGAACATGATAACTTATATGTGAAACTGTTATTTGGCCTTGGAGGAAGTAACTATTAGCACCTACAGTTCCAAGAGTTAATAGACTTTTGTTTATATATGATCCTTCCTTTCTTCGGATTCCAGTTGTTTCAGCTTTTGAACTCTCCGATCCAGCTAGATCAATCAGATTCTACAACAAACATGCACACAATAAGATGAGTAACCTGAACGAGAGGAACTATACTAAGTTTCAGAATTGATGGTTGTTCACAACTTACAAGTTGAGAAAATGTCACTTCATCATATTCATCGCCGCGGGCACTACTTTCAATCATCTGTGGAAAAAAAATATCTTGCATTGGACAAAGACAATCTATGTATGGAGAAGAATACAAAAATAAAGGAAGTAACTAAGAATAGCGAAGTCTAGATAACTGACTAGAAGAAGAAAAACAGGAAAATGAAGGTTGATGACGAGGAGTTCAAACTCCATGGCAGAGACTTGTGGTCAAGATTGGCCATGGTTAAACCCTAGTTTACCTGAACCAATTTGCACAATCTTAAAAACAAACTGAAGGGAAGTACAAAGCACGTGATCTGAGGTTTTTGGGCTTGAAAATGAAACATAATTATGTGATGACCACTCTTAGTCATATCGAGATTAATTCAAATTTTACCAGCTAAATCACATATAAAATCAAATTTTTATATGTATATATATTTTGTCATAGGCAACAAACAATTGTGTTCATTTTTCAAACAATAAACAAATTCCACAGTCCCTAGTATTGAGTGCTAAGTTCAGAAAGCAAATGCGGAGTAGCTTTTTTTCATTAAAAAGATATGTTACTTACCAGTGTGAAAATAGTGTGACTCCGGCTACTGAACAAGTTAAAATTGTTTGAACCAACGTGGCGATGCTCTGTCATCATAAATTTCATCAGTTAGATCCTATATATGAATGGGAAGAGACGGAGAGAGAAAGAGTAGCTGGTGAAAAGGTCCACATAATATACCTTCTCCGGCTGCAATGAAAGAAAGTGCATGCCCCGGAGATAAAACCACTTCTTGCTTTATGCCTTCAACATAAGTCCCCTGAAAAATTCCCAAGCTCGCGATTAAAACAATGAAAAAGTACTCAAAAAATGATTAAATAATATGAGAGAACATAATGGTTTCTGCGAGTCAACCTGTGCATCTTCCCTAACACGTAAATTTTGTCCTGTTGGGTCAAGCAGATCATTTATCACCTGCAACAAGCAGAATATAGATTTATATCGGATGACTTATAGGTATAGAGTTAAGGACGAAAAAGCTACATGCGAAGCAAATACTCCAACAGAGAATACTTGTCTTACACCCCCACTAACAGATGTAGCTATGAGGTATAAGCAAAAGGGTTTGAAGTTACTACACCACCCACAATGAAACATATCATATCAAATTATAACTGTATTTTACTACTTATACTTACCTCATTATAGATTTCGAGGTAAGAAACTCGAAGTAAGAACTCCCTTCCTGGAGTCTACAAGGAGAAGATAAATTTGTTAGGAAATAATGAACACTTGAACATTTGACCTAACAAAGTACAACTTCACGTTAATGTCACAAATGCTGGACAAACTTACATCTTGGATTGTGCTGAAAACATCTTTGATGGCTAGTGGTATAACTCCTGGAGAAATGTGATCTCCCTGGAAAATTAATGAATGAAAGCTTAAATAGTTCAGATGCCTTGATTTGTTGGTACTCAACGTATAAGAAAGAAATAGACAATAATAAAAAGAGTTGCAGAGTAAAGGTAAGGAGACAGGAAACAGTTCAATTATACAACATGAATTAGCCATCATTCATGCATACATATATTTTGTAAACATAGAAGCAGAAAACTTGGCAGATTTAGAAGTTTAACTGAACTGGCATTGTGTGTGGGGAGCAAAATGCAAGATATTAAGGATTATGACTTTAAGGCTCCGCAAGGTTTGTTTATCTTGGAAAATCAGGTACTTACATGCATAGTATGTGTCTTCCCACTACTTGTAACACCATAGGCAAAAACAGTTCCTGCAATGTACACGTAGAAATGAATCTTAAATCTTCTATTATAGCCAAAGGTGGATGATCAGTCACAACTCAAAAACCTCTTAATACAGTAGGTTGGTAGGTATAGCGGCCAAGCGCTAATTCATACCCATAACACTCTATTTGTATCAAGTCAAGCCCTAACAAAACCAAAAAGCTATATTACCATTAATGCCATCCATCGCATTCTTGACTACAGGTCGAGCAGCTACTTCATACACAGTCTTGGTACTGGTTGCTGGTCCAAAGACTCTATCTGTAATTAAACCACAACTACCAATCAGAAATAAAATTAGGTAACAGATAAATCCGCACCTTTATAGCCACAATCTAAAAGACACTTTCACTACTTTATAGAGACAGTTATCATCGAAATAGAGTAAACTTCCAAAACCAGCAATAAGAGAATATAATCGAAAGAGAATATAGATGTATCCACACAGAAACGGCGATAAGAGATACTGGATTAAATGCACTGACACAACTAAGTTGGAATAATGAATGGGAGGGGAATTCATTCTTTGATATGTGCAATTTGACATCACAGGAAACTACCATGTAAAACAAATGTCAATGAGTTCAGAAATCTCCAAATTCAATTCGAAAAGGAAATTACCGAATGCATACGCTGCAGCTGGATTAAATTGGCAACGAACGATCTTTTCTTTATCATCAGCATACCAAGCGATCTCATCTCCACGCTGAAATTCCCGTCCACTATTACCAACCACAACAACAACCAAAAAAAAATTATCAAACCAAAACTTCTCAACTGCATGAACTAAAAATGCAACCCTAAAGTCTCCAATTTCAATCTCCAATCAAATCCAAACAAATAGATCCACCAAAAGTGAACCAGATCTAGAAAAGCATACCTCAATGGACGAAACCGAACAGTCACAGAAATACTATCCCCTGATTTAGACGGATCAATAGGATCCATAATAAGGTCTTCAGAAGTAGGAAACGGAATAGGCGTAGTACGATTTACAAGATTTCTTGTGGTGCTACTACTACTCCGATAAGTCGAATCACTTCTACCTCTATTAATCGATTTATTACTATTAAAACCATTCCCAGATGAAGAACCATATAACGAAGACGAAGAAGATGAAGAACGAGGAAATACAGATCTTCCACCGCCGCCATTACTACTATTATTCAGAGATGAATTTGATGAAGTTGTTGAGAATGGTGTTGATGGTTTCCTATGTCCAAATGGTGAACTACTTCTTCCTCTTGATGATGCCATCAAGTCTCCAATCAAAAGAATAAAAGTCTGAAGAAAACAAAGAGAAGAAGAAAAGAAGAAAAAAAGAGAGAGAATCTGTGTCAGTTGTCACATGCTCAGAAATCAGAATTCCATCTCCATTTCTAAAGAGAGATAGACAGAGGGGAGAGTGCTGGTTTCTTCATGTTTAAGCCAAGAAACAAGAGAAAAGACTCTCTGGAATTAGTTAGAGAGGGGGGAAGACTGTAATCAATCCCCACACAGAAGAATTTGGTAAGAGAGAGAAGAGGGAAGGAGATTTGAGATTTTATTTCAAGGGTTATTAAAAATTGATGAAATTGAAATTGAAAAAAAAGTTACATGATGATGACGTGGAGGAAGTGGATGACGTGGTGGGGGAGTATTTTAAACATTGTTGGAGGAGAGAATCTTGCGCGCGCTTAAAAATAAGGAAAAAAGAAAAACTTTGAAAAACTGAGGTGTAAAATGGGCGGGAATAACCGTGTTTGGTTCTTTATACTGAAGAGAGACTAAATCAAATTTTTGTTGTTTGTTAGCTGTAATTATAAGAGTGTGATTGGGGTATTTATTAGGGTTAGATAGATATGTATACGGAGGTTAGTAAAGTGTAGAGTATTTATGGGATTGGGACCATTTTATATTTAGTAACTTTGAGTGTAAGGAGTAGTATGGTACGTTAATTGTTGTTTAATTGGAAGACAAAAGGTGAAGAAGCGGTGGATGTGTAAATCTCAACCACTGATTTGATGCAACTTGATAAGTGGAACCCTACTACTACTCTTGTTAGTTTTTGTGGTCGGTTGGTGTAAGGTGTTTTTGTGCCCGTTTTATTCTTCCGTTTCTTGTCCAATGTGATTGTGTTATTCTTCTACTCCGATAGAGATTTTAATTCAAACATCATCTATTATTTGATTTAAGTAAGATATACCAATAGGTCCTAGAAATAATATATTAGAGAGAGTTTGGTCCAGTTGACTGAGTCAACTGTCTGTTTGGTCCATTATCAAAATATATTTTCTGAGTTTGGTCCTAAAAATTATAGTTTGGTCCTAGGATAACGTCATGGATGATGTAATTGTCATTGTGTGGTGACAGAAATTTCCTTTTGGGACCACATATATAGAAAAAAATCATAGAAAATATCTTATTTTCAGATTTACTTTCTCTCTCTTCCTGTTTTTAGATCTAGTTTCTCTCCTTTTTCCACTTTTTTTCATGCTAGTGATGAAGAAGATGAAGACGGTGATGAACGATTCTCTCTTCTCTCTATTTTTTTCTCTGCTAGTGATGAAGAAGATGAACGATGATGATGATGATGAATACGATGAAGTTTTGCATTAAAGATGAACGATTCTCTCTTCTCTCTATTTTTTGATGTTTGATGTTGTTTTGATGATGAAGACGGTGATGTTAAAGATTATGCTGCTATTTATGATGATGATGAACCTTTATCATCTTCACGTGCTTGGGTAAGTTTCGGATCTACAAAGGAACCTTGAAATCCTTTGTTTTCTTCGTCTTTTTCTTTTTCTTCATCATCACTTTGGATCTTATGTTCTTGTTTTTTAGATCTGCTGTTGTTGTTGTTCGTGTTGCTGTTGAAGATGATGAAGATGAGTTGATGTTGCTGATGAAGAAGATGAAGATGACGAAGTTCATTTCTCGAATGAACTCTGGTTTGTGATGAAGATTTTGATATTTTTTCGTCTGTTGTTGCTGCTGATGATGGAGACGATGAAGATGATGAAGATGAGTTGCTGCTACTGATGAAGAATATGAAGATAACGAAGTTCATTTCTGGAATGAACTCTGATTTATATAGGTTTTTATCAGGAGTTCAATTCTGGAATGAACTCTGGTTTATATATTTCTATCAGGAGTTCATTTCTAGAATGAACTCTGGCTTATATAGGCTTTTATCAGGAGTTCATTTCTGGAATGAACTCTGGTTTATATAGGTTTTTATCAGGAGTTCATTTGACGAATGAACTCTGGTTTATATATTTTTATCAGGAGTTCATTTTGACGAATGAACTCCTGATAAAAAGTGATTTCTGAAAAATTAAGTAGGAATTAACAGGAGTTCATTTTGACGAATGAACTGCTACAAAAAATAAATAAAAATTAACACGGAAGGGTACTTTGGTCTATTTAATATTTTTAAATAATTATGGACCAAATGGAAAAGGTGATTTCTGAAAGGACAAAACTGACATGGGACCACATAAAAAAGGACCAAACTATATTTTTCCCTTGATTTGACGATAAGTCTCTGCAAGTGTTCAGCAGTTATATGATGTTTTAGTTTCTTTCTAATGAATATTTCATTTTTGTATAGTTGGGCACACAGAAAACCCTAGATAATGCGATACAAATACAAAATCATTTTCTCCTTCCAAAATGTAGTTGTTGAGTTAAAAAATTGGTGTCAAAGCCGAACTGTGGTTGGCTTTGCTTTACATAAGTAATTCGATCATAAAACTTCAGCTTACGAAGGTTGCATTTTCATAAAAAAACAACATGATACTTAAAAAATTCATATCTTTCGAACTATAAAATTTTGGCAAACTTTTTGTATTCGGAAAATCCTTCAATCATCCATGCAACGAGTTTGAAAGAGAATATCGAACTTTTAACCGTCAACATAATTTTTTCTTTGCTATATGTATCCATTTTTATCCCAATTTTTTTTACAAACTTTGAAAATTATTGAAACACAAATTGAAGCATTTGAATTCCCGAATGCTCCATCTCAAAGGCATTTCCCTCCATAAAACAGACGCTTCATAGTATTGGTTTAAATTAGTTTGATTTCGTGCGTTTTTGTCTATACAAGCTATGAAAAAAATTGATCCCGCTAAGAACTTGATACAAAACAGATGTGATCCAGTAAAGACAACTTCGAGTTGTGGCTTGCATTGGAGAGGCCTCCCAGATGAAGAGAAGGAGATTGATTCTTCAAGTATTGAGCACCGATTCTAGGTTCTCGAAAGGTGAATCCACCCTCTTTCCTGAAAATGATGGCTTTGGCTCTCTCCTTTTCATGACGGATCTATAAGCTGATACCTATAGATTTTAATGCCTATACAAAATTTAATAAAGTGAATTGTTCGAAATGGACCATATAGATATTTTATTGATTAGATGAGCCAGTCCAATAGTAGTGGAACCTCCGTGGAGAAATCATATTTATTACTTATCGGGTTATAAGTGTGGAGATTTATCGCATCTATGAGGGTGACATTTAAATATAATACAAACTGCAAGAAAGCTTTATATGGATTGCTAATCCATTTTCCAATACTATTGGGAAACTTTATCCAAGAAATAGGTACATCAAATAGGAAGATCAGAGCATGTCCGAGTTATAAATAAACAACCTCGGATGTCAACAAAATTTTAACAACCGACTCATGTCAAGTTTGAAGTTTAAGCACAACTTTCTCACACAAGGACTCTTTTCGGCGCTTCTTCTTTTTAATGACTGGCATATATATTATTGTTTTCTCATGTAAAGCAGCAGGCATCGTTCCATAGAATCTATCCAACAAAAAAAAAAGGTAGAAGTTGGTAATCCTGAAATAACTGGATGTGTTGGTGAAGAAATTGGAAATCACTACACCAAATTGAGTAATTTGTAACACTGAATTGTTACACTAATTAGTGTGACATTGGTTGCCACACATATAGGTGTGACATCTATAATAAGTGTAACAATATATCATAGTTTTATGGGATTTTTTAAAAAATGACCATGTGGGGAAATGCATTTAAAAAAATGCCCACGTTTTTTCATTATATATTTAATACCCATGCGACGGCTCATAGAGTTTTAGATATTAAATGAATGTCCGCAGGTGATGAGTTTTGGAGGACAGGTGGAGGTCTAGGCCAACTGAATCAGTAAAATCGTGTTGACTTTGTCAAGTTCTCAGCTGACGAAATGATATTTTAGTGGGCGTAATTACTAAAATACCCAATGTTGCAATATCATCTTTCACCGTCCATTGATTAATCGACGGCTCATAGAGTTTTAGATATTAAATGAATGTGTTAACTGGGTTGCAAACAGGTGATGAGTTAAAGATAAGTGGAGGACAGGTGGAGGACGTGTATATGTACCCCACCACATTTCTTATGATATGTGAGAAAGTGTATCACATTTTCTTAGGGTTTATCTTTATTCCATTATCTTACGCCAAAATTTTCGGAAAACAACTAACTAAACCTAGGCGTAAAATGGAATTACGCCCGGAAAACAACTAACTAAACCTAGGCGTAAAATTGAAATTACGCCTAGAAAACAACTAGAAAACAATCTAACTAAACCTAGGCGTAAAATTGGAATTACGCTTCGGAAATCAACTAAACCTAGGCGTAAAATTGGAATTACGCACGGAAATCAACTAAACCTAGGCGTAAATTGGAATTACACTCGGAAATCAACTAAACCTAGACGTAAACGACATGCAAATCAAAGTTTACGTTTTGAATTGAACTAAACCTAGGCGTAATTCTTCAAAAACTAAATTACGATTGAAAAATCTAATATCGTACCCAGCGTAACACTAGCGTAAATTAAATAAAATCCTAATTTTACTTCGATTTCATTCGATTTAAGCACAAAACGGGTACAAAAAGATGGGTTTGTTTGATTATTACCTTACATACACCATGGGTTGTTGTTGAGGAGTTTGAAAACATGATTCTTCAATTGATTGAATCGGTGGAATGAGTTGAGGATGAAGTTGAGGTTGATTGAGTTGTTGATTACCATCACTAGGATCGTTTGCTTCTTCCTCATCTATTTTTAGTAGTTTTAATTGAAGGGTAATTTTGACAAATTGCTATGGAATCAAAATATCCCTTAACCAGATTTTTGGTCACCAAATATCCAAGTGAAGCCCCTCTAATGGAGTGTGACGCCCCAATAATAGCCTTCTGCCGAAATTCAGGACAAATTGAAACCAAATCTATTTTATATTGCTTTTTCCAATCGTTCACATATTTCCCTATCGTTACAAAGGAAACCAAAATCTATTTTGTCTATTGGTTTAATTTTTTTTTTTCCTTTTCCTAATATTTCCTATGTCTGTAGGAGTAGTTAGATTGATGGTTTTTTCTTGTGTGATTTTCTGCATCTGATTTCGCATTAGGGTTTATTTTTGTTTGATTTTGAAATCCAATTTCGTATTAGGGTTTTTTTTTCTCTGTGTGGCTTATGGGCGTTTTGTTGAAGGTCTTAAATCTTTTCCTTATTAACCCTAATTCGAGGTAAGGGTCTGATGTTTTTATGGTGAACTGCTGATTTTCTGTTCAATTTTGTTTTTATTTTTCTAGTTATCACCAAAGTTGTGTTACCTTTATTTTCAGGTTTGGCTGAAGAAGAGAGAATGTCTAGCTCACTCCTATTGTTGATCTTGTTATTCAGGTAATGTTCTAGACGCTGTCGTATTGGCGGTAGTGCAATCTATGTTTTAGAATCATATTTCTTTAGATGTTCAATGTTTAGTTTTCTATGGTTTTGATTTTTCTATTTAATGCTTGTAAATGCAAAGAACAAAAGGGATATTGTGGATCAACAAGCTGGGTTCTGTATTTAGTGTTTTACAATAGTTGAGACTGAGACTGAGATTAAATTATTATTTTCATTCCGGCAATGAGAAGTTTGTACCATTTAGCTCTTAGCCAGTTCAAAGATGCACCTTTGATTGTGTTCCTTCAGGTTGCTTCCCACAAGAATTATAAAATCAGTTTCCCTTCAATTTGTTGTTGTTAAATTGAATTCAAATTCTTCCATTTTGCTAAACTATTTCCAACTTCAGAATATCCTCTAATCTTCTAATGCTTTCTTGGTGGATTTGTAGGATGGTTTGAAAAATGGTTTTTGCAGGCAAACAAAGAAATTTGACAACAATCTCAAACAACTAAACTTCCATCTCATCGCATCTCAACGGTAATTGCTCAATATGTTCAATACATTTTAGGTCAGATGTTCATCTTATTGAATGACATCGTAGTGTAAATGCCAGTTATACATATTAGACTATTATTCATAAGTGGATTCATTAGCAATTACCGTTGTGCAACATCTTTTCCTTTGACTTGCTTGAGCGTTTAATGTTTCGAGGTTGAACCAAACCGAACTTCATTTGCTTGTATTTTCAATTTCTTTTCATTGTGTTTGAAAAAAATTCATCACTCAAACAATCTTTGACCATAATTTCATGTGAAGGTTCCAAAAATGACTTGAAACTTATATATCACCTGCCTTACTTGTGGGTGTACATACATATATTGGATTAAATAATTATTATGTACTTATAGATGTATTAATCTTTATTTAGTTGGTGGTGTAATTATATAAATTGGTGAGAGGGACAGATGTCTAGAGGGCGATGTTTTAAAAGATGATGATATGGTCTAACTTCTTTTAGATGATGTTGAGTGGTAGTGTAATTAAATGGGATCATATAAAAGAGCGAGTGATGACATTTCGTTGGGAGACCTGTAGATAGAAACCAAAGGATGAAAATGAACACTAACTTGATGATCCACCATGATGTTGGTGTCTGATGGTGGAAGGATGAAAGCCCTTGTGCTCTTAGAAATTTATGGTAAGAATAGTGAGTTTTTTTAGTTAGATCATATATGGGAGTAATAATATACGCGTAATCTATGTTACTGACCAAAAGTCTGTGAAGAATTTATAGTTTATCATAGGAACATACTTGAAGTTTGGGTTTGTAGAAAATATGCTTACTCGTGATAATGTTCCATGAAAATATTTTGAATTATCACTGATCCTAAAACTCTGTTACAAGAAGTTGGAAACAAGGATGTGCATCATCTAATCGAAAATTAATCCATCCTTGCTGGCTGCATTTTTCCTGATATAATGTGGATATGTTTTTCGTTCTTATAAAGAGGATAGATAATATGCTCTACCTATCTTGACAATTCCTCTTTCAATTAAAGTATACCTATTGCTAGATATACATAATCTTGGCCAGGTAAAATCTACTGTGTTGGCCCGTTGCGTACTTAGGATCAGACAAGATTTTATGAGGTTGTGAGTAAGTCCTTAATTAAAACAAAGTTACCAGTATCCCTACTCTGAAATGTGTTTAGACATATGACAAATATCTTTCATATGATATCTGATGGGATCTTTTTTATTTATTTGTATTCATTTGTTTGTAGGACAATTCCCATCATTGCAGGAAGAGAACCTGGCGAAAAATGAATTTAGCTTACCATGGATGAGAAATAAGCTACTTTGTCTAGGTATGCATTTAGATTAGATTTAAATCTGTTGAATTCAAGTAGTTCTTGTTGTTTACTTCAAGCCTTTTTTTTTGTCAATTCTAATAATTGTCTTTGATATATTAATTTGGCAGATATCTTTGACCAATCACTAATCTCACTTCAGAGCTCTTGGTTTAGTATCCTTTAAACAATATATATACTTTAGGCTTATTCTGGTTACTTCTCTTAGAGCTCAGATTACATATTGTTATGTGTTCATGCGTTGGTTATTGAGTCTTCCAGCTTTAATTCAACTCAACAAACCTGGAGTATCTGCATTGGCGCAAGCAATTGGCCAGGTTTTAAAGGTATTTGAAATCCTTGAACACTCCTTTTTAGTTACTTGTAATCACGATGTCTTCTTTGCTGGTTGTCTACACTGGATACAGTTAGACTAACACAATGTAATCTTTATGCAAATGATAAACTTGTGATTAACTTAAATCATTATTATCCAAACCAAGAAATCCCTCATCTTGGTTCACTGCTTGCTAGGAATGGAAAAATAGTTGCAGCTGGATATGTGGTGACCGGTTTAGAAGGTGAAGTCTGTCACCACATAATTGTCCAAAAGAACGAGAGTAAAGTTCGCATAGAATGCGTCTACGATGATTCTGCACCAATCTGGGACCCTCCTCAAGGTGATGACTACTATAAGCTATCTTCGTATGTTGGTGGTGGTTGGATAGTATGTCATAAGAAGCGTTTGCAATTTACTAATTAAACTTTGTGTACCTTGTTACAGATAAGTACTATTAGGTAGAGTTTATGTTTTAATTTATAACAATTTTTAGTATTTATTGTTTAGTGTTTTAAAAGTGAATTAGGATATTAATTGATGTTGAAAAAGATTTTTTTTTCATTAATTTAATTTCTATAAAAAAAATTGGGTACTATTTAATATTATGCGCGTATAACAATGTGGTGGGTTGGGGAAAGCGGGTGTATGGATCCAAAACAGGGTGGGGAAATAAAAATATTTTTTTTTTCTTAATTACTTCCTAAATTGTTAGGGTTATATATGTCAGAGATTTGACATACTTTTTAGTGTGATTTAAATTAATTAAAGTTACACTTATTAGTGTGACCACTAATGTGTAACAAAAGAAAAGCACCATATTTATGACACTAATAAGTATGATAATAAATCATATGTCACACTTATTTGTGTAACAAAATGTCTGATTTGGTGTAGTGAATCCTTCAGTAGAAACTGGATAAAGCGTGAATCTTTGAGGTGTTAGGTTTTCAGGTTCCTCCAAAAGAACGACTTTGTTAGGATTGGGAACTTGCAGCAATTCTTATTGAATAGCCCCCATTCTCGCATCGAAGGTGGCTATAAAAGTCTTCTCATATTTCATAGTTTCAACAGTTATTCCAAAAAGGTAAAACGGTTCAACTTCGAGCTAAGCTCAGACTGCAGTTTCAAAATTATTAGAGTAGGGTATAAGTTTTCTCGTAAGATATATGTTCTCATTTAGAAATTAGAAGAATAAAATGAATCATAAAGCATTGGGCCATGTGGAAACCTAATCACTCGGGTAAGCAAGGTGCAGCTATGAGCTTCTTATGATTGTATTCATAATCGTATCAGAAGGAATTGAGTTTTATTATTTTAGGCGCCATATCAATGCTTCGGAGCCTAAGCAGCACCCAGTTTGATTCCTAAATATTTTAAAATGCTTTTCAACGGCATGAAATTCTTAATGACCCATTTGTTAGTTTTCTAGATATATATTTAATTATAAATAATTGACACGTGTCCTAAGTGCAGCAAACTACTAAAGATGTTTTTCACTAATTAACTAATAATATGATGGTAATAAGGATCGTTCCTCATAGAGTCGTGTGATTTAGATGTTACGCGGATTAGCTAAACAAAATCAAATATTAAAGGGGATTGGATAATTAATTAACTAAAATAAATGAACAAACAATAAGAATAGAAGGTGATTAATTTTTCTTCGTCGTTACCAAAGGTTAACTTGTTTAGTATACTCGTTTACCTTTCGTAAGAATCACCAAAAGTATAATAAAAGTTAGCTCAGTGTTATCCGCAAAACTCCTTTTATTATTTGATATAGAAGCTCTCGACTACCATATTATATTCGTCTGAACCACCAAATAGTAGCTCACTAAAGGTGTGACCCAATTGGCTTTATGAATTTAGGTTGATCCTGGTAGTTAAACTCTTAGCTCAAGGTATACATGGTGGTGTTGTATTCACTCGCAGTTGCTCCACAGAATCCCTCTGCAAGATCTCACGGTTTCTACTTGTGTTGAGCTAGTGACTGTTACACTTATCTCTTAAATCTGTACTAGCAATAAACAATTAATGTATTAGTTAAGAATGCACTCCAAACAATCAGTAGCATTATATAAGATAAAGAAAGCGACGAGATGATTAAAACTCCAAATAAACTTGTACAACTGATAAAGCTTCATTTTTAGAACATTGAGTTCATCCTTAATCAGCTATACATAAACTTACTAAAATCCATGAAAAAAATACAAAGAAAAAGAAAAGTGTTGCAAATGATATATATGTTCATGGTGGATTTTCACCCCAGATACACACAGGAAATGTTTTGATGGGGGCAAATTTCGAACGGGGCATGGAGGACCAATAAAAAATCGACATTTGTCTTTTCTTTTTTTTTTTACGGTTTTAACAAATTTCTATACTCCCATATTACCCTTGTTTTAGATCAAAACAAATCTTCTTAGTTATCTGAAATTAACAAGTAACCTAATTAACACCCATTAGTTATCTAAAAATAATGACTAACCTAAATTAGCGTTAACATAAACCGATTGTAAAAGGAAATTAAAACGAATTTTAATTTAAGCTTTGATGAATAATCTTAACTTACTCGACTTTGCAATAAGTGAATAAACTGTTTGATTTGATGTTTTACCACTCGTGAATACTGATGGATGCTTAGTATTGGACATGTACTCTCTTTGGAGTTCCAATTAATTTTCTACTTATTTATTTTTTTACCAGACAATTGCATCATTATCCACGGGGATCAAACTTTTTACCTGGGAATGAATTTCGTATGCACCATATTACGTACAATGTAGTATTGGATTCCCTCTCTATTAAGATGTACTTGAATTTCTTGTTGTGTATATTTTACATGTTATGTGTAACGTGATGAAGCAATCCATCATTATTAGCTCTATACTCGTTATATCATTCATTTTCCATACATATGATTACAGTGATATCCAAATATTTGTAGTGTTTTTGTTTATCTGTATTTCTGTTGTTTTTTCCTGAATTATTGAAGGATTGGATTCTTTGAACAGTAAGCTGGGATTGTAAACATATATATAAAATTTTATGACAGTTTCGTAGATCAGAATTAAAAGGAAAAGAAAACAGTGCCAAGAACAGGAAGAACGAAAATACAACTCCAAGATTATTACCTAAATTATGACAACAATTAATATTACCTCATTTTTTATCGATATAAAATATCCAATCGGTCTTTAAGCTAATCAAAGCTACCATTAATTTAGGAGAAAAGATATAAGCAGTTAATAAAAGTTATTTTGATCTAAAAGAGGGGTAATTTGGGAGTATAAGATCGTAACTCAAATTTGTTAAAAAACGACCAAAAATGAAAGACAAATATCGGTTTTTTATTGGTTCCCCACGCCCCTCCAAAATTTTCCCCATCAAAAACTTTCTCCATATACACCATCGCCTTTCTACTTTTTTTTTTATCTTGTAACTCCCGCTATTAGTTTATGTTTAATGGAAAGTAATTGTTACATGCCATTACTTATACTCAATGCCATGTTTATCTGTCCTTCATCTTTATACTCACACAATTCTACAAATAAAAAAACTCTTTTTCGATCCCTATTTCGTTTGTGCAATCGTTTATCTATTCATTTAGTTTATAACATGTTATCAGCACTAATTGCTCGATAACTGCGGTCGACCCGTTTGACCGCTTGGTGGAGAGTGATGCTTGAAAATCATGACTAATGTAGATACAACGACATCGACGATCGGAAGAGATTATTACTTTTGTTTCTCGATTCCTCATACTTCGTTTCTGAAAAATTTGATTTTAGCCTTGACTTAAGCTAATACTGAAAACGCGGGGGTACCAAAATACACTTCCAATGTTTTCTTAGGCAACCTATATGGACTGAACCTAAATAAAATTTTGAGAGTTACAACTTAATGAATCTCAATCAGGAATAATATTCAATGTTTATATCTCTTTCTCTCACAATCAGGATATAAACAGAAACTAGTTTGTAAACCCGATTATTCCGTGAGAGCACTTGGACAATTCCAAAGATCAATCAAGTCGTATCTAACAAACAAGGATGGATATATCTACTTTGATTGATTTACGTACAACCTGTGATATTTCAATTATAAAAGAAAGTGTTGGGGGTACCAAGATACACCACCAACTTTTTCTTAGGCAATCTGTATGGACAAACTCAACACAATTCAAATTAAAAACTCAATCAAGGAAAGTGCCTAGATTATCTCTCTCTCTCTCTCTCTCTCTCTCTCTCTCTCTCTCTTGTTGCTGGAACGTTTACAGAATTGCATCCGTGAACCTAACTACAAAGAGAGTTCTTGGACGGTACTGAATATCAATGTCCAAGGATCAATCAAGTCTTTTCCAACTATCAAGGTTGGACCTAGCTACTGTGATTGATCAACGCACAACCTGTGATATTTCAATTACAAAGATAAACAATATAATGCGGAAAAAGAAATAACACAGACACCGGAAGTTTTGTTAACGAGGAAACCACAAATGCTGGAAAACCCCGAGACCTAGTCCAGATTGAACACCAAATTGTATTAAGCCGCTACTGACACTACCCTACTACCAATTAACTTCGGTCTGGAATGTAGTTGAGACCTAAAAGGAAATCCACCGATTGAGGTACAGTCGCGCTCCTTACGCCTCTTGAATCTCGCAAGACTCTGAGCAATTGATTCCCTTAGCTGATCTCACCACAACTAAGAGTCGTTTCAACTCAATTGAAGATTTTAAATTAAATCTATCTCCCATAGATTAAGCATATATAATTGATTTCCTGATTTACGATTTAAATGGATAATCAGATCAAACGATAGATCCGGGTGATGGAAATCGATAGCAACTTAGACAAAAGTCTGGCTATCCTCAAAATCCGGACTCATTGTAACGCCCCACTTTGAATTCTAGGTCGGCCGCCCTAAAATTCCTAATGTGGCATACTCATGGACCATTTTTACACACTCAAACCTTCATACCAACAAATGGAAATCGGGCTATTGTATGGAGCACATTGACATTAATCCATAAATAAATGAATTTATTTAAACTAAGTTGATAAGGAAAAATATAAATTAAAATGAATCTTTAGAAACAAAAATAATCCTCGACTCGTAGGTCGGTCTCCCAAATAAATGCGAGAATTTATGTAAAAGAAATAAAGTCTGATCCTTAAAACAATTCAATAAAATGTTTATCTAATTAAACACCTTAAAGTAATGACGAAGTAGCTTTTAGGAACAAAAAAGCAATCTACAAGCTAGGTTGCTCCACGGTCACGGTCTCCTGAAAAAATAGTAAGTTGGGTCAGACCCCAACTAAAAGTAGGCTTTCGCACCCTTATATCCTTTATGGATAATCCAACAAGTCTAAAATTTATAGCATTGTCTAAAAGTATTAAAAATAATTTATGAAACAGACGCTTATATAACCGTTAAGAGATAACAACAACTTAAATTGTAAAAAGGACTAATGGAAGATAAGTTCAATAGGGCAAAACATAGTTAAACAACAAAAACAGTTAAGAGATAAAAAAATTGATTTATGAAATTTAGCCACCCCTTGACCCTATAATACTTACTGACTGCCCCCTCTCTAGATTCTTAATCTGACCGTCTGTCGATAAAAATAAAAATAACCCTAGTGTAATCCATCATATTATCCTACCGTGCGCCGGAGAATAAGATATTGTCGAACCCATATCAAAGATAATAGATCCATATATTTTAGGCGATTCCTTGGTCACGCCGTAACAACTTATGGGCATCGAGCCAACTACGGCGATAACAACCAACAAATAACCACACCATTCATTCTCTTCAAATGGTGATCATACTCATGCCAACGCCATCGGTTGGAAGTCACTAACAACCCTACGCACATTGCTCTAGACATCTAAACACTAAGTCAAGAAATGAGAGCAAATAATTCCCCGCGTAGTACTTAGTTATGCGAAAATAAGCAACGTACAAGAACCCGTCTGTAAACGACGGACCACACATACACCAAAATCTACTTAGTATTTAACAAAGGTCCCAAATTGATCCAAGTACTTCGTTGTAGTCACAGTGCTTAATCTAATAATTTTAAGTCCTTAAAGATCATCAACTCACGATCCTAACCTATTATACAAGCTTAAGTAATTAATAAACTAAGACTAAGTCTACTAATTCTATATCAACAGTAACTTATGGGGTTTTACTCTTTTAGTTTGATCAATCCAATGAACTACAACTAATGAGATCCTAAAAACCACTATGCAGTAGATGATATCCACAGCTGAACATAATCATCCCGAGGTACAACTAGCCGTACCTATCTAAATCACATCATAAAAAGGAGAAGTCCACTCCGTCGCCCACGTACCGTAATCACTAATAACATACCATAAATAAAACCCTCCCACATCAAGTCACTCAGCCGCATGGTTAGCGAGATCCTAAGGCTAGACCAATAGGAAGACTAAACAATAGACAGTTTTTCACTTAAATCTAATTTTATTAAAACCCTTCTAAACCCATTAGATCAAGCTTAAAAGGTATAAAAATTAGAAAACCTACCTGATTTCGCAGCAAGAAGAATCCTCCAACCGGAAACAGAGACTTTTAGTCTCAAATCAATTGTCTTCCTACTTTTACTTTCTTCACAAAGATCCGTGTTTCAAAGAGAAAATGGTTTTAGTGCGGTTGTGTCTTCTTTTGTTTTCTTTTTGTGAGAAAATTATAACCCTAATCTCCTAGTTTAAATCCTTTATTAACTTTCCAAAACAAGTGAAATTCTTTTATTCCCAAAATTCTCACGATCATTACTGCTAGGGAAAAATTTATGGAAACCCCAAACCAAAGGGTACTACTACACAATATGCATTTTTTGGATAAGGGGACTTTACACTTATGCAACCCGAAGTGCAGCCTAGATTATTATTCACCTCACAAGTATAAAAATGAAAAGACGAGGGTACCCAAATACATCACAATCTTTAATTTATCCACCTATAAGTCCTCTTACTGAAATTTATTTTCTATGGACAAAGTCGAGATGATACTACAAATCGGTATTCACACTTTGTGTGATTGTCTATGGATACGAGATCGACACAATACGACAACCAAAGTGTGATTACTTGATATAATAGGTTCGAAATTAACCAGACACTATAGGATCACTATCAAGTAAAGCGGAGTTAACGTCCGTGTAATTTACTTTAAATTATAATAACAACAATTATAATTGCGTAAAGGTAAAGTAAATGACACAACAAGATTTTGTTAACTAGGAAAACTGCAAATGCAGAAAAATCCCGGGACCAAGTACAGAATTGAATACTATCATAATTAAGCCGCTATACAAAATCTAGACTAACTTCGTATAGTTGAGACCAAGCAACTACTCCTAGTTCACTTAGTTTCCTTAGTATATCCGTGCGCTTCCCGACTTCGATGAGTGTACGTGACTGAACAATTCTTTTGGATCGTATTCCAACAAAGAAAGGAACAACAAACTGTTTGGTAACAACTCTATTGATTCTTTCCAGATAAAGATATCTCAAGTCATATGCAAAGGCTCTTCCGTATAAGCTAATAAACTCCTTTGGCTGGTTAGATCAATCCAATCTTTATTACCGAAGTAATAGGATTCAGATTTGTAACAATCAAGATAAATCTCAAGAGAACTATTAGGCGTTACCGATCTCACGAGACTAATCAATTGAATAAATCCGATTCTAGTTGGATCCCAGCCGATCAAGGTTTGTGCAACACAAAGATATGAGAAACCAATAAGAAATCTTCTTCGTCTTCAAATCTTCTTTAATCTTCAATTAAAACCTGCACAACACCACTTGAATCTCTCGTGATCAATCACGCACAGAACGGAGTCTGTTAATAATGGATTACCACATGATGTCTTTAGATCTACAAACAGCTTTAAATATCTTGTCGATACTTCGATCTAGTTTGAGTGAATCTTATATCGAAGATAAGATTATCAAAAATAAACAAACTAGGTGCAATCAAAGTTTTAAGAACCGGTAGTCAATCAAATCAATCAAAACTAATAACACTTCAATTATCTAGTTTCTCACCAACGGTACTCGCAGAGAGCTTCTTGATCCCACATAAGTCTTTAAACGAGCGGTCGTAAGAGATTTCGCCTAATTAGGTACTTTCCTCTCCGGGTAGAAGGCTCCACCTAAAAAAATAAAAATATGAAGTTTCCTGCTCTTAGGATAGTTTGCTAGAAATGCAAACATAGGTATTTATAGACCAAGGATGTTTGGACACCAAGGAATTTCCAAAAGAGAAAATATTCTCAAGATACGCAATGAATGGCAAGATTCAGTTTTCATAATTCCAGTAAATGCTTGTCCAATATTTCCAAAATCTCTCAATATAAAATCTCCAATTAGTAAATGCATATTACTAATTTTTATTCTCTAGAGATATGCATTTAATTTTTGGTCATTAAAAGCATATATAAACAAAAACCCTAATTAAAAGATTCTCAATTAATTTCGGTACATGATCTCCTTGAGTACTAATGAATGTCTTTAAACAATAAATGATCAGAGTTATTGTCCGTGTTCAAAGAATGTTGACATATTTTCTCTGTAAATCATCTTTCATATTTACATTCTTGGAATCGGTTTTACCATACTTCCAAACAAGTTTAGAATTAGTTCACCTATGTTCCAAGACTACTATGTGATTGATAAAATATCAAATCACATACATGAATTCAATCGGTTCTACCAATCACTAGGATCGGTTATACCCTCATATGAAAACACCTGTGATCGGTCACACAAGTTACCGTGACCCGATTACATGGCTTACCAGGATCAGTTACATCAATTACCAGGACTCTGTTACCATATACTCATGGTATTTCTTGTGATCGGTCACACCCAGTCACTAGGATCGGTTACACCAATTAACAAGATCGGTTACACCAATTACTATGACCGGTTACACCAATTACAAGGATCGATTACACAACACTCTGTGATCGGTCACACCAATTACTAGGATCGGTCACACCAATTACAAATATCGATCATACCATCTCTAGTGATTACTTAGGATCGGGTTACACTAATTAATCAAAACTAGTCATACCAAATCATAAGTCGTGCATTGTGATTAGTTGTACCAAGATACATAACAAAGTTACAATCGGTTCTACCATCTCACACATATGTTTCTACCCAATCGGTTCTACCATCTCCCATTAATCAATACTTACATATTTTGTTTAATAGGTAAACCTATTTATTAAATGATCCACTCCCCCTTACATAATGATCCGTAAACCATATGTATGTAGTATGAAACTACCAAATAATTCTCCTCATTTTTGTCAATAAAATTAACAAAGGTACGAAAATCGGGATCGTAATGAATACAACCAAAAGATATCTCAACCTTAAGGAAGATAGAGATACTACATAATAACATAGTTAATTAAAATGCAATTCCTCATATCAACTTGTTTAGATGATATCACATAGTAATGAATATTTAGCGATCATCATATGAGATTAACAAGATACAAGCATCCCCTTTATAATTCCACAACCACCCCCACAAAGATATAGCAATTAAGCACAAGTTTATTTAAGAACTCTCCCCCATAAAATGTCATTCCAAAGAGCACAACATGAGTGACCTAACTTTCGTGAAAAAATAAGGATTTAGGGACATTAACAAATCACAAGGATTTACAATTTTACTCGCTTTTATTCAACATAAGAGAATCTTACGAGTGTATCAAGCAAAGAAAATACAAAAGTGTGATAAAAAAAGATCAATACTGCGAGAAAAATCTCAAGTTTGTTCTATTTTCCGTTTATAAAAACATAATAGCTTTAACTTCTGGACATATATGAAATATTAGCTCGATTCACAAGAATGTAAAGGCATAATATTTCATAAGAATTTTGCAATAATTAAACCAATAATGATTACGTATTGTAAGTTCATCTTCCAACAACTCTAGAATTTAAATAAATAAATCTAAAAACATGCAAAATGAAACGTTGGAAATAGCTATGTGTAATCACAAACTTTGCTATACCAAACCCTAGTTATTCTTCTCAAGAAAAAAAATCCTCAAAAGATGTTTCTAGATAAAAATAAATAAATTCATATGTAGTCTGCAACTTGCGTTTTGAGAGAGCCGAGGTCTCCAGAGGCTTTTCCCAGTTCCGAATTGAGAAGGTTGAGATCCCTTTTGGCAGCAGACAATTGTTCGAACACAAGTTTGATGCCACTCATAATGTTTCCAACCAAATCTCAAGACATATGAACCGGTCTTGAACTTGAGTGTTCTTGAGCAAAGTAACATGATATGTTGACAGATTATCGTAGAAATCAACAATACCTGAACAACCCTCATCCTCCTTTTCTTGTTATATTCCTTTATGTTATTTGATAACTTAGAAGCATCCATGGTTCGTGAACGTTCGTTAGTTTTGCAAGAACCCTTGAATATAATACAAGGTAAGAGAACCTTATATAAATATCCTTGTTTTTAGGTTTAAAACCTGTTGATGGTGGTTTTTAGTTCAGGGCCAAAGTTGTAAAACCCTGTATTTAATGCACCATTATTCTGCAAAGAAGTTTGAGCCATTTAAAAGTGATGAGTGCCCAAGCCTCTTTACTTACATATGCACTGAGCAATTCAATATATTTGGATATATAAAATTTACTCAGAATGGTGCATATAGCAATGATCCCAAATATTCTATGAAGTTTATTCTCCACTGGCATTATTCACTAATGCATGACCTGCCTAGTATTTTCCTATGCTATGTTCCCATCCGAACTCTCAATATTGGCATGACATGACGGTTAATATTCACTCGCAAATGAGTAACATGAATCTCCGAAGTGTCACTATTGAGACTTGCATGAAAACACTCACGTAGGCTACACCACTCTCTGACAAAGAGATCAGCGTGTTTACACACTTTTTAATTAAAAATTAGCGCGATCGAACGTGTTTAAATTCCTTAAGGAAAATCTAGACTGTCCGTATCAGTCTTAAAAACGTCACGGCCACACGATTTGGCCACGCGATTCAATAAGCCTAGACTACTCCTAGCGGAGCTAGGCGGTCATCATGACGACCACCGACGGGCCCACTAACATCCCAGCCGGTCGGAATCCATTTAGTTCAACCGCAACACCCTCAAATGTTAGCCAGAACATGGGTGATCGTGTTGTTGAAAAATGAGCTCAAACGAGCTAAGACCGGCAAAATCGGTCTCAAATTCATCACATCCGCCCAACTTAACTTCTTTAGTCGATTTTTAGATCTTCCTTCGAACGATCAAAGAAGTGCTGGTGTATTCACCGCTGACCCAACTTCATCCCTAGTTGATCGACCTGCCCATGGCAAGCCAAGAGCACGTCAAACCGATTGCTCAAAGAAGGGTGAACGCGCTGTTGTTATATTAGCTCAAACGTGATAACCGTCCAACTTAGCCTGCCCAAGTTGACGGCTTAGATCGTGTTTTGGACGATCAAAAGGCGCCAATGTGTTCACCAAGCAACTCACCTTCATCCTTAGCCGGTCGAACCTGACACGGCAATCCATAGGCGCATCGAAACGATTGCCCAAAGTAGGGTGATCGCGCGTGTTTTAATAAAACCCTAAATTAAATAAGCGGCGTTACACAACTGCTGCAAATCGATCACGACCGTCTATCTTTGCCAGCCTAGTCGGACGGCCTAGGTATAATTTCAGGAGGCCAACGAGATGTTTGCACACTCACCAGCAACTCATATGTGCATATACCTAATCGGCCTGTCCAAATCAGTGGCAAACGCCACAAATCATTTGGCCCAATGGTAGGGTGGCCGCACGACTTCAAACCCTAAAATACAATCAACGCAAAGATACAACTTCCGAATCATCTCGTCTGGTCGAACTTCGCTAGCTTGGTCGGACGGTTTAAATCGGATTCTAGATGGCCAACAGGGTGACGCCGTGATCACCGGCCACCCTTCCTCCACAGGGAACGATCGGCCACGACATGACTCGTTCATAGGATCCCCAAGCGATCACTTAAAGGTGGCCATTCACGCTACTTGTATGTTTAAATAGCAGTCATTAACTGCCGCAAATCATTTCAGCCACTCAACTTTGCTAGCCGATTCAAGCGATCCAGATCTAACCTGGATCGACCGGTAGGATTTTAGAATGGCTACCATCTGCCACTCGCCTACAGGGAGTGATCGACCAAGTAGTAGCTCACCCCTAAGGCTACCAAACGATCGCCCGAAGGTGTTCAATCACGCTCTTCTTTTAAGACGATCGACTCGCGACTAATTTAGGCAATCTTTACGATGCTTTATACGCTTCGATTATAAACAATGCTTCATAAACATTGATTTCACAAATAACTTTATTATTTAACCTAAACGCACTATGTGCTGATTTTAGCGGGGAGTCTCACGACTTGACCCATTCACTCGAGACATCAAACATGTCACAAATTGGGGGATGCTCACTGGGGTATTGGTCTGGCGGTTTACAGCGACGGCGTGCAACGCACCCATTACGAGAAAGTGTCGGAAAACGGACGCTAATACCGCAATGAGAGTAGTGGGTGAACGTGTGATCGCCTTCCCTCATAATGGAAACACGATGATCACCACCTTCCGCACAACTCCACTTCTCCATTACTTAACTTCTTCCATTTCCTATGAGATCAGGGTGCGCTCGAACATGACTTGTATAAATAGGATTTCAACCTATTTCAACAAAAAACACAAGTGTTATCAACACAAGTAGCGTAAACCATTTTTCCGATGCAAATCATAAAACAAAGCCCACACCTTCATAATTCAACATTCGATCTCAAACACCTTCTTCGCTTTCCCTCCCTAAGATCAACCCTTCTCCTTCAACTTGTGACCGAATTGAATCTGGAACGACCATTTTTTGGTTTAGGCCGTAGTCTTGCTGATTGATCTCTCGAATCTAAAAGTACTCCCATGCAAGGTGCATTTGTTCAAGGTTTGAATTCTTTTCTCATCAACACACCCAAATTTACCAAAAACAACAGAATCAATTTTTATCCCAAAACAACTGGCGACCACAGTGGGAGAATAATCTCTCGGTTGCAAGATCAATTTTCAATTTCATTTCAATTTTCTCAAATTTAAGATGGTGGATCTTAGGTCTGGATCAGCGACAAATCTCGATGTTACTGGCGCTGACAACACCCCGGTGTCGCCGTTCTCGCCGGGACACCAATGTACCGCCTACCAGCACGATCAACACATGTCGTAGTACTACATCCTCAACCACCAACACTAGCAACGCAGGAAACATTCCCTTAGGCGTGACATCTCCAATCACTGCAGCGTGCCGCTGCCACCACTCCCAATGTTTATTCGAGCGAACGCCCCCAATTGTTACCAGTGCTACTGCCACTTCTGGAGGAACCAGAGGAAGCCAATACCCTATTACCATTATTGATTTGACGGAAATACAAGAAGTTCTCGCCAAGGCTCAGACATACGTGGCTACGAATCAGAAAGAGGTACTTACTCTTGATGCGTGTCGTAGGTGCAATCAAATTAATTCAAAATTTCCACTCAATTAAAAATAATATAATGGAAGTCAAGTTCGTTCCCACGAGGAGCAAGAGATCTTAGTTGTAAAAGTTGTCACGAAAGGGGGGTGTAAAAAGCAAAATAAAAATAAACAAAGCAATTAAAATCGAAAGTTGAAAGATGAAAGCAATAAGAGAGAGAAGATCAAGGAATCCTTCTTCGTTACGAAACAATGATTAAAGTTATGTTTCTCATCCACATGTTATTAGTCACAGATTATCACCAACCGTAGGTAAAGCAGCTAGCTCAGTGCTAAACCCCTAAATCCCTTAGTATCACCTGGACACTAAGTTCTCGACTACCGGATTCTAATCACCAAGCCACCTAGAATTAGCTCAACCTAGATGTAACTTGGCTCATGCATTAAGTTTTGTGAATTTCTTAGGTTGATATTAGTAGTTAGACTCTTAGCTCAAGGTCCACTTGCTAACGTTGTTTCTACACACAATTGCTCCACTAATCCCTCCGCAAGGTCTCGTGTTTGCTACTTATGTAAAGAGTCAAGAAACGATTACTTATCTCCTAACTTTCACTAGCTTTAGATTAAACTAACAAATCAATTTAGCATGCATTCTAAACAATCTATCAATCAATCATGAATGTCTTTAAGATCATTCCTATTAGTAAAAACAATCGATAATCATGTGAAAAACTTCAAGATAGTAATTGAAAACAAAAACTTAAATCATATTAAGAACTAGGAATTCATCCTCAATCAATAAATTAACTACTCATGTTAAAAGTTCACACAAAGAATAAGAAAGAAAAGAATTGTGTGTAGAGATGTGTGTGTAAAAGATGTGTAGAAGTTGTAGAAAACTTCTCTATTTATAGGCTTCAATATTCTCCAATTCTTCCAAGGATTAGAATCCTTTTCCTTTAGCAATTCAATTTCCAAATCCAAGCTTTTCTCAACTCTTCCACCTTCTCTTTCCAAATTTGAGTCCAATTCTCCATCCAATTCCTAGCCCAAGTCTTCACACCCATGAGAGAAGTCCATAGAAAATTTCGAATTTTTGGCTCACGGAAAACCGGGATTGTGGGCCGGAATTTGGCCGGAAAACGTCGTTGCTCGGCCGCTCGAAAATTTCTCCGTCAAGAGAATATTCGACGGAATATTCCGTCCGGGGTCCTCCGTTAGGACTAACGGTCAAACAGTCAACCGCGCTTAACCGTTAGTCGGCGGGTCGACTCAGTCAAGTATGTGAGTTGTCGACCGAGTCGTAACATTGAGTCGAGCAGAGTCACCGAGTCGGAACCGAGTCGCTTTAGCTAACTCTACCGACTGGTCCTAGCCAGGCCACTTTGCACAGGCCAAAGTCTTGTGATGCACAATCCTTGTGCTGTAGCATTGGCTGGATCCTGCACCAACCTCTCCAGCTGCATTGCAACTCAATCACCATAATTCCATAAACTCAGCCTTTCTGCCGCAACAAATGCAACCACCAAAGATCTACACGCCTCCTTCCCTTCTCCGTAATCCACTTGAGCCTTCCATTCCTGTGTCTCGCATCAAGCTCATTTCATTCATCAACATCGCCTCACCTCGCAATCTCGGTTCAAAGACTCCGATGAATCTCAATGCACAACCTGTTCATTCAACCTCGAGCAAAGCCATTCCCGCAGCTTATGGCCATACCACCACTACCATCACCCTAATTTCAAATGGCAACAAAGACTCCACCATCACTTGCATATTGACACAGCCCAAGCCGCCAACCCGCAATGTAATTCATCCTAACATGCATCTAGTTTAGCAGCTTCATTCGGTGAGCTTCCAATAACAGCTCCACCGCAATTCATCCTAGGCCAACACCCGCTTCCACCAACAACTCCACCGTAACCTCAACAAGATCACAAACCTACACTCAGACCGGCAATTCATCCGGCTCCACCGCTATGACACCGCAATCTCAATATTAATCCACCAGGTCATCGCCACCAAATTGCTCATACCCAAAGATTTCCCATACCACCCGAATCACCAACTTATAACATAATAACACCACCTTCTTCCCAGCGTCTCGATCTCTTCCCAATTCCATCTCTCGTATTCAATCCATCTCTTATCACCCCGAGCCTGGTTAACAATTTCAATCCCCGAGACCCAACAATTCCTTCATATCTCATGCATCACCGTAACGATCAAACTCCACATCAAAACACTTCTTCCCGTGTAGAATAACAACAGCTCAAATCAAGCTCGATTCCCCGAGTTCTTCAAACCCATTTTTCTGATCGATTCAACGGCAACCTCTCCCTCGAACTCTATTTCTCATTCAATTTCTCAATAACCCATTTCATAACATCATCTCACAACAAAGAATTCAACAGATATGCTTGAATTCATCGAACCTAAGACCACCACCATTCTTCAAATTAGCGCAAACCCAATCTCAATCTTCTCTCGTATTCTTAATCAAACCCCTCTTCTCAACATCACAGAAGTCTTCAATTCTTCAAACCCCGATTCATCCATTACCACTTCGAACCACCTTTCTCTCTCTAGGTTTTTATCAAAAATCAACACAAACCCCATCCTTCTCTCTGTCTCACAATTCGACAGCATCTACATCTGCTCTACTAAATCTCGACCGCAACATCCATGGTTGTAAATTTCTTCCATCTTCAATTTGTAAATCTCAGATCCCCTTTTTCTCATCTTGGTGACAGGATTTCTTGTTCTTCCGGAAACCAACAACAACATCACCATCATCTTCTCATCATCTCTGTTGTCTCTCGAATTGACAGTACTTCAGCTCCTCTCGATTTCTCCTCGATCTCTCTCAAAGAGCCGCTTTAAATTCAGGTGAAGTGAATGTGAGAAATAATGTCTCGTGTTTAGGATTGGGTTATAGGAACTGGGTCTGGGTCGGGTTTCATTATGGGCCACTCAATAACATTCCAAGCAAGCTAGGTGCCCCTTAACAAATGGTCACCCCTTAGCATCAATTAAATGTTTTTAATACTCCTCTAAATAAAGTTGTCCCTTAACCTTGACTGGGCTCCAGATAGTGTTCTCCCCTGAAATGACAGATTTGCCCTTTTTGCTCAATTTGAGTGATTTCTTCTTCTTTTCCTCCGTGCGACTCCAAAGTAGCTACAAAACTCAAAACAAGCGTAAAATACATAATTTACAAGAAAAATAGCAAAGAAAGCATAAACTCTTAGATAGTAAATTAGTGTATTCTACACCTATCAAATTCCCCACACTTAGACTTTGCTAGTCCTCGAGCAAATCAAAACTAAAAACTCACAACTCCAAAGCGTTCAAGCGTCACAAGCATCCAAAGAGTTATGAGGACATAGAATTTCGCATGCTAGTAATAAGAAATTAGAAATACTAAAGAACATATTCTCGTTCTTAATTGTTGAGTGAGAAATAACCACACCATAATGAGAGAATGCGTGTTTGAGAAACGATCAATAAGCATTTCGCTCGACTTCGCCCCTCACCAAAAAGGATTTTATGATAATTGCACTCAAAAAGACAAATTTTTTATGGTTCTCACATGTGTGCAGGTAGGAATGAAGAGAGAAATCCCGCGACACGTTGAATGGTGGGAAGGATAACTTCCGAAATATTTTTTAAAACCCACATCTTTTAATATTTTGAAAACCATTTTTCTGACGATCTCTAAGAAAGGAAATCAATCATTATTATCGAGGATGAGATTACTTACTCACCTTCACATCCGATCGCCAATTATGATAACACCACTCTCACGCATCCAATAGAAACGTCTTCCGTTCCTCGTCTTTAACTTCTTGGTCTTCGTCTTGGTTTCAACTATTGATGATAAACCCTTGAATTTCATAAATCCTTAACAATTTGTAACTCTTTTTACCTTAAAAATCCTTGTCGCTTGAAACTTCCTTATATATTTTCCTTCCCCATGGCTTATTAACAAAACAAATATTTCTCTTGTTTTTCTCTCTTCTTTTTTTTTTTTTTTTTTTTTTTTTTTTTTTTTTTTTAAACAAGAGAAATTAAATACAAAAATAAACCATAGCCGTGGGAGAAGTATTTTACCGCTTGATTCTTCACAACTTGAAATCATAAACTTCAAAAATTCTCACCTTTTAATTTTCTTCGCTTTCATGAATAAGTCTTCATACTTGTATATAAAATTACCTCATTGTAGTGTAAGTCTTCAACATATATGTAAAATTCGCTCATTTGTATGTTGCTTTACTTGTATTTGAAATTTGCTCCTTTTTTCATTCCGTTGCTTATAAACCTTAAACTTTTCCAACTTTCCTTGTAAATTTTGATGTCGCTCCTTGTTGATGATGAATGTGTTTCTATGGATCCGTTGTTGTCGCGAGAGAGAATGGTGCTAACTGCAAATCGAACTACAAGAAGGAAGCTTTCATCCATGGACGTCACCCTCATGATTGACAAAATTAGCACTCAAGAGATCAAAGAGTAGTGCTTTATTGGTGGGAGGTTGGGTAGCTCACCATTCTACCCGAATTAACTTACGGTGACACACACTCAAAAGAAAGCTCTTTAGTAGATGGAAAATTTCTGGTCGGTGCCTCACATGATATGAATACTGGGTAGTCTCCACTAATGATTGATCAACAACTCTAATAACGCACTTCTCCCGCACCAAATTCGCATCACCGGCATGATTAAATCCATTATTTAACACTCAAACAAACAAGAAAAACGAATGTAGTTCTCTAACATTTCCAAGTTCAATTATGTCGGTCAAAATCTCTATGTAAACATACCTAGAAGTATGCTAGTGACTCTAAAATCTTTAAAAGTTGGAATTTTTATGTAAAACTTTTTTTTTTTTTTTCAAAATTTTTTTAATTTTTTTGTAATTTTTGTTTTAAAAACATGCTTAACCACTCCCCACACTTAACCCTTACATTGTCCTCAATGTAATTGAATCCTCCTAGTAAAGTCAAGGTGGGAAATTTTAACATGATAAGAAACAAGAAAAAGAAATAACAAAAAGCAAAAGGATAAGAAATACAAAACCGATGGGTTGCCTCCCATTAAGCGCTTGTTTTAAAGTCGACGGCCCGACTTAGCTCTTGCGGCATTCATTAGCCCGGATCAATCTCTTTCACGGGAAAACATGACTCCACATCACTAGGGTATCGCGTTGTTTCAAAGATATTGAAGTGGATGAGTGTACCATCAAACTCCATAGTCAAGGTGCCATTTTGGACATCAATCTTTGTTCCGGCGGTGCTTAAGAATGGTCTACCCAAAAGCAAAGGTGTAGACTTGGAAGAATTCTCATCATTCATGTCTAAGACATAGAAATCGGCCGGAAATACAAGCTCATTAACCTGCACCAAAACATTCTCAACAATCCCTTTCGGGTAAACATTAGATCGGTTAGCAAGTTCAAGAACTACCCCGGTCTCTTTAAGAGGACCGAGATTCAAAGAATCATAAATCGAGGAAGGCATAACATTAACCGATGCTCCCAAATCTAGCAAAGCTCGAGTAAACCTTGTTTTACCAATTGTGCAAGGTATATTAAAACTACCTTGTCCTTTAATTTTGGTGGGAGTTTCTTGAGAATAAACGCGAAGCATTCTCCCCCACACTCATGACTTCATTCCCTTTCAACCTTTTCTTCTTCATGCACAACTCCTTTAAGAACTTTGCACAACGAGGAATTTTACGAAGAGCTTCTATGAGTGGAATATTGACTTGTACTTTCTTAAAGATCTCCCAAATATCCATGTATTCCAAGTCTTTCTTTGATTTAGCAAATCGGCTAGGGAACGGGGGTGGAGTTGTGAAAGTAGGAACCGGTTCCTTGAATTGATCGGTTGGTGTTGACTTCTCCTTTGGTGTGGTTTCAATTTCCCTCTTTCTCATCATACACCTTATCTTGTTGATTTGGTTGCTCCACTTGTTTCCACTCCTCAAGGTAATCGCATTAACGCTCTCTCTTGGATTAACAATTGGTTGTGAAGGAAGTTTTGTGGACGCTTGCGCTTTCAATAAGTTCACATCGGTCGCTAATTGCCCCACTTGAATTTGTAACTCCTTGATTGCCGAATCGGTCTTTTGTTGGTGTTGTTGGCTTTGTTGGAACATAGAAGTAAGACCTTGCATACCTTGCATTAACACATTGAGCTTGTCATCATTCAAAGAATCACGCTCCTTGACTTGTTGTGATTGAAATTGTTGTTGAGGTTGAAAGCGTGATTGTTGAAAACCACCTTGTTGCTCATACGGATTGGAAACCGCCGCTTGCTTGTTTGCATAACTAAAGTTGGGATGATCCTTCCACCCGGGATTGTAAGTATTCGAGTATGGATCGTACCTTGGCCTTTGATTCGGATATAAAGCATTCACTTGTTCGGTCTCATTATCCGGAATAATTACCGCGGCAATCCTTTGCATCATTATCTCCATGTTACTCATCCTTTGATCAAGATGTGATGACGAATCACTAACTTCATGCACTCGCCTAACCATTGGTTCATCCCTTGTGTAGAATTGTTGCGAGTTTGCCGCCATACTTTCAATCAACTCGGTAGCTTGGGCCACCGTCTTGTTCATTAATGCACCACCACCCGCGGCGTCAAGAAGAGACCTATCACTTGGGTGGAGAGCTTCGTAGAAGTATTGGAGTATCATAACGTCACTAAATTGATGGTGTGGACAGCTTGCCACCAACCTCTTGTATCGCTCCCAACATTCATACAATGATTCTCCCACTTGTTGTTTCAATCCACAAATCTCCTTGCGAATTTGAGTAGCTTTGGATGCGGAACATATCTCTCGAGGAAAAGTTTCTTCATACCATTCCATGTTGTGATACT
Organism: Papaver armeniacum; assembly: GCA_023531295.1. Lineage (NCBI taxonomy): Eukaryota > Viridiplantae > Streptophyta > Magnoliopsida > Ranunculales > Papaveraceae > Papaver > Papaver armeniacum. Next base: position 42,323 of record JAJJWW010009528.1, read on the forward strand.
TCCGGAAGGCAAATAATATAACCATTCCTTAGCATTACCCGCCAAAGAAAACGGAAAGCTTTCAACAATGCTCCATCCGCATTAGTTTCCGGTGGAAGCATAGCCATAACTATGGCATAGAAGTCCATAAGATGTTTGTTTGGGTCCTCATTCACCATGCCATGGAACTTTGGTAACTCTCTAATCAACCCCGGCTTGATTTCGAAGGTTGAATTAGTTTGGATACACCATTGTTGTGTATCAAGCTTGTGAGAAGCTAGGTCCTTTAGTGTACGATCAGCCATTGTGTCTTCCTCTTTGTCCGAATCACTTGATGAAGAAGGAGAAAGTGGAGTGTTAATCGCACGAATGAAATCCTTTAGTTGAGTGCCTGGATCGAAGACGTATTGGACTCCTGGGCTCTACCCCCTTTTAGCATTCACCAAAGGTATAACACCTGAAACAAGATTCTCACAAACTAAGTTAGATACGGTAAAGAATCTAACAAAGCAAGAATAAAGCAAAAAGAAAAATAAAAACAACTAAAAATCGCCGTTGCTCCCTAACATGGCGCCAAAATTTGATGCGTGTCGTAGGTGCAATCAAATTAATTCAAAATTTCCACTCAATTAAAAATAATATAATGGAAGTCAAGTTCGTTCCCACGAGGAGCAAGAGATCTTAGTTGTAAAAGTTGTCACGAAAGGGGGTGTAAAAAGCAAAATAAAAATAAACAAAGCAATTAAAATCGAAAGTTGAAAGATGAAAGCAATAAGAGAGAGAAGATCAAGGAATCCTTCTTCGTTACGAAACAATGATTAAAGTTATGTTTCTCATCCACATGTTATTAGTCACAGATTATCACCAACCGTAGGTAAAGCAGCCTAGCCTGCTAAACCCCTAAATCCCTTGTATCACCGGACACGGAAGTTCTCGACTAATGGATTCTAATCACCAAGCCACCTAGAATTAGCTCAACCTAGATGTAACTTGGCTCATGCATTAAGTTTTGTGAATTTCTTAGGTTGATATTAGTAGTTAGACTCTTAGCTCAAGGTCCACTTGCTAACGTTGTTTCTACACACAATTGCTCCACGGAATCCCTCCGCAAGGTCTCGTGTTTGCTACTTATGTAAAGAGTCAAGAAACGATTACTTATCTCCTAACTTTCACTAGCTTTAGATTAAACTAACAAATCAATTTAGCATGCATTCTAAACAATCTATCAATCAATCATGAATGTCTTTAAGATCATTCCTATTAGTAAAAACAATCGATAATCATGTGAAAAACTTCAAGATAGAATTGAAAACAAAAACTTAAATCATATTAAGAACTAGGAATTCATCCTCAATCAATAAATTAACTACTCATGTTAAAGAGTTCACACAAAGAATAAGAAAAGAAAAGAATTGTGTGTGTAGAGATGTGTGTGTAAAAGATGTGTAGAAGTTGTAGAAAACTTCTCTATTTATAGGCTTCAATATTCTCCAATTCTTCCAAAAATTAGAATCCTTTTCCTTTAGCAATTCAATTTCCAAATCCAAGCTTTTCTCAACTCTTCCACCTTCTCTTTCCAAATTTGAGTCCATTCTCCATCCAATTCCTAACCCAAGTCTTCACACCCATGAGAGAAGTCCATAGAAAATTTCGGAATTTTTGGCTCACGGAAAACCGGGATTGTGGTCGGAATTTGGTGGAAACGCATCGCCGCCGGCCGCCTGAAAATTTCTCCGTCAAGAGAATATTCGAGCGGAATATTCCGCCCAGTCTCCGTTAGGACTAACGCACAAACAGTCAACCGTCGGCCAATCGTTAGTCGGCGGGTCAGACTCGATCAAGTATGTGAGTTGTCGACCGAGTCGAACATCGAGTCGGAGCAGAGAGTCATCGAGTCGGAACCGAGCCGCCTAGCTAACTGGCCGATCGGTCCTAGCCAGGCCACTTTGCACAGGCCAAAGTCTTGTGATGCACAATCCTTGTGCTGTAGCATTGGCTGGATCCTGCACCAACCTCTCCAGCTGCATTGCAACTCAATCACCATAATTCCATAAACTCAGCCTTGCTGCAACAGCTGCAACCACCAGCATCTACACAGCTCCTTCCCTCTCTCCAACTGCACTGTGAGCCTTCCATTCCCAGGTCTGCATCAAGCTCATTTCATTCTGTCAACACTGCCTCACCTGCAATCTCAGTTCAGCACTCCGATGAATCTCAATGCATAACCTGTTCATTCAACCTCAGAGCAAAGCCATTCCCTGCAGCTTATGGCCATACCACCACTACCATCACCTGAATTTCAAATGGCAACAACACTCCACCATCACTTGCATATTGACACAGCCAAGCTGCCAACCTGCAATGTAATTCATCCTAACATGCATCTAGTTTAGCAGCTTCATTCTCAGTGAGCTTCCAATAACAGCTCCACCACCCAATTCATCCTAGGCCAACACCAGCTTCCACCAACAACTCCACCAGAACCTCAACAGCATCACAAACCTACAGCTCTGCACTGGCAATTCATCCAGCTCCACTCTGCTATGACACTGCAATCTCAATATTAATCCACCAGGTCACTGCCACCAAATTGCTCATACCCAGCATTTCCCATACCACCTGAATCACCAACTTATAACATAATAACACCACCTTCTTCCCTGTCTCGATCTCTTCCCAATTCCATCTCTGTATTCAATCCATCTCTTATCACCCTGAGCTCAGTTAACAATTTCAATCCCCTGAGACCCAACAATTCCTTCATATCTGTGCATCACCAGAACGATCAAACTCCACATCAAAACACTTCTTCCTGTGTAGAATAACAGCTCAAATCAAGCTCGATTCCCTGAGTTCTTCAAACCCATTTTTCCGACCGATTCAACTAACAACCTCTCCCCCGAACTCTATTTCTCATTCAATTTCTCAGCGAACCCATTTCATAACATCATCTCACAACAGCAACCATCAACATGATATGCTTGAATTCATCGAATCTAAGACCACCACCATTCTTCAAATTAGCGCAAACCCAATCTCAATCTTCTCGTATTCTTAATCAAACCCCTCTTCTCAACATCACAGAGTCTTCAATTCTTCAAACCCTGATTCATCCATTACCACTTCGAACCACCTTTCTCTCTCGGTTTATCAAAAATCAACACAAACCCCATCCTTCTCTCTGTCTCACAATTCGACAGCATCTACATCTGCTCTACTAAATCTCGACCGCAACATCCATGGTTGTAAATTTCTTCCATCTTCAATTTGTAAATCTCAGATCCCCTTTTTCTCATCTTGGTGACAGGATTTCTTGTTCTTCCGGAAACCAACAACAACATCACCATCATCTTCTCATCATCTCTGTTGTCTCTCGAATTGACAGTACTTCAGACTCCTCTCGATTTGTCCTCGATCTCTCTCGGCAGCTAGCCGCTTTTAAATTCAGGTGAAGTGAATGTGAGAAATAATGTCTCGTGTTTGGATTGGGTTATAGGAACTGGTCCTGGTCGGGTTTCATTATGGGCCACTCAATAACATTCCAAGCAAGCTAGGTGCCCCTTAACAAATGGTCACCCCTTAGCATCAATTAAATGTTTTTAATACTCCCTCTAAATAAAGTTGTCCCTTAACCTTGACTGGCTCCGAGATAGTGTTCTCCTCGAAATGACAGAGATTTGCCGTTTTTGCTCAATTTGAGTGATTTCTTCTTCTTTTCCTCCGTGCGACTCCAAAGTAGCTACAAAACTCAAAACAAGCGTAAAATACATAATTTACAAGAAAAATAGCAAAGAAAGCATAAACTCTTAGATAGTAAATTAGGTGTATTCTACACCTATCAACTCTCCTAAAGACACTAACAGATGGCCACCGCAAAGAGTCATGTCAACCCAGATGAAGCTGACAAGGAATACTTTTAACACCCCTGGCGCAAACACTTTAGCAGGACGCACCTTTATAGATGAAGAGGCTCGCATTTCTCCTGAGCGCCCATTGTAAAAGAATCAGCAATCCAATTTCATCACACGTGAGGATATGAAACGACTTCTCCAAAATCGAGGCAAAGAAAACCGGCGGACATGCACCAAAGATCAACCTCCTTATCCTCCCGATGTGCAAAGAATTCTCCTTCCAATAGGATATTTTTCTCCCAGTTCTCCCTTTATGAAGATATTGGGACGCCCGGGTACAACAACATTGCACCAAACATCATTGTCAATTGATTCAAGCATTATGATCCAAATGTGATCGAACATCAATTATTGTAGTTGTGCATTAATGGCATGGTACCGCCATTGCGCTTTACTTGGGAGAACTGCGCTTGCAGACATTCTCTCAACTTCATGAAGTTGCTAAACGGTTGACTACAACAAGATCAACAGCTTGCTGGAAGGAATCAGGTCCGCCAGGAATGAAGATACACGTGAGACTCGAGGAAACAGACGTCTCATCAACAAAAAATATAACACTCAACCCTCTGTACGCGTGGTGAGTGTAGGAGAAAAGAAAAGCTCCAGTTGCAGAACAACAACCCAAACGTGCGGCACCATTTGCGCAGATAACTCGAAATCCGTGACTAAGACTCTTGTTCTAAGAACAAAGACAGGAGAGGCTCTCCAAACTTGAGGTAATCAAACTCCTAGAAGCATTGATTCAAGATGATTCTATCAAGCTACCTTCTCTCAGACGTCCATCAACCGAGGGAGAAATGGCAAATATCAAATATTGCCATAACCATAGGTTCGTCAATCACCCAACCAGTGACTGCAACAAATTCCAAAGAGAAGGTGAATGCAGGAGAATTTAAATTAGGCACTAAAAGAGTGCACAAAGATTCTCTTCCGGTCAGGAGTTGCATAGTTTCTGGGGACTCCGTCCCCAAAACCGTACAGACCATGATGGAGCATTTATGCAAACAACAATAGGTGAGTTTCCGCACACAGGGAATCAGGGAGGAGCTACTTCACCAAAAATAAAGAAGGTATATTAAACTCACATACGTGATTTATCAAAGCCCGTCAATGTTCACAAATCGTGGCCGACCAAGGTTCGTGCTCGTATATATCGCTCCTTCCTTTCAAGATCCATGGTCGTAGCCACCACTCGTCACTGCCAAGATTTGTGCCTGTAATCATCACTCGTCCTTGTCAAGGATCATGATCGTACCCATCCAAGCTCCAGCCAACCTGTTTTGTACATAGTCATCAGCATGGATGCAAGAGGGTGATAACCTCATCATGGTCAACTCATCGACCATACAGGATAGAGCCACCTTAATTACACTTGGGGACTGAGGCTCAACATGAAATTTCTTTGCCGTCAGTCAAGAACCTCTTCAACACAAGAGAGACGGTCAATCAAGAAGCATGTAATTTGCAAAGTAAAATCAAACTTAAGGTTGGTCGAATCCTTAACCATTATTGTTATTTCCCCTATTTAAAATCACCGTTGCCAGCGTTGCATGCGTTGAGATGCTACAGTAGAAACAATATTTTTTCCATGATGAGAAAACACGACTTGCCGGCCAGCACTATTTGTGTGTCGTCTTCCCATCTGCCATATCGTATCACCTCAGAAGAATGGGAAGAACTCATTTTTCGAAATCAAGGGTTAAGGGCGCCCTCACTGGAGTTCTCTCCTGAAGCCACTTCAACACTCTCTCCAAAAGCCGCCTCAACGCTCTCTCCAAAAGCCGCTTCAAAGCTCTCACCAGAAGCTGCTTCAACGCTCTCTCCCGAGGCCGATTCAACGCTCTCCCCAGAAGCCGCTTCAGCGTTCTCTCCCGAAGCCGCTTTAATGTCATCTTCAAAGGCCGAAGCCACTTCAACGCCTCAGCAAGCCAAACAGACCAACTGCATCATGTTTGCTACATCGCCGACAAAATCAGAATCGGTGTTTCTAGATTTCCAATTTCCTATGGAAGGGGTGCATAAGCTTCCAAAAGTTTGGATACCATACAGATCTATCAAACACGACTCTGATCAACAAGTGATGAATCCAAAAGATTGCCGCCCTCATCAATTCGTAAACCACCTTACCCGCAAATATAATGGAAGTACATCTTTCAGGAGAGAAAATATGCTCAGGATAATTACACTGGGACCGCAAAGACAGGATGCCTTCACGTCCCTCAACCAGGTTATTTCTAATATCAGCGTCATCACTATCAAAGATTTACGAGTCCGGGAATTTCTCAACATGAAGACGTACACGGCATCAAAGGCTCCAAAAGTACGCCATGAGAGATATTTTCACATATCCGCCACGCCATCGGATTCAAGTGTAACTGGGACTCGCTTTCATCACATCCCATTCCATACAACAATCCAAGATTGATAAAATGGTTCAAAGGATGTTGCTTGTAATGAAGTCCTTGAAGACTTGATAGCTGCACGTCGGCAACGGAACGCCTCTCAGTTCGTCTACTTCACTTAACGACTCCGGAAGATTGTGCCCATATAAGCATCCCCAGCATATCATCATCGCAATCAGAAAGAGCAAGATGACCAAAAGAAATCATCAAGCAACCAGTACATGCTTCTTAGGGAAGGCGTCCTTCGTACCCTGAACTGCAGCCTGCTTCAATGACGAAACAACCTCTCAATCACCATCTCATTGTGCCTAGATCCCGAAAAGAAGCCATCCGTAATTTTCATATTTTGGAAAATCCCTTCACGGAATCAGGAAGCAGCGAGCTAGTGCATGTGGTACTCCCAGATTGCAACTACTTCTTCAGACGTGTCCAATCACATCACACGCGCTATTAATTGGAGATAGAGCCTCCACACCTAAGTTCACGGAAGCACAACACACATGATATAACAAATGGAAGTTACAAGTTCGTGTCCGAATCCTCAATTTTCATCATTACATCCCCTACTTCAAGTTGTTGTTATTAGGGTTACATATAAAAAGAATCATCGTAGAAGCGGTATCCGGTCACATGAAAGGAAAACACATCACCATTTATGTGTGTTGCCTCCCCATCAGTCACATCACCTCGATAGAATAAGGAGATTCTATTGTAACCCTACCGGAGAGTGTTACATCTAGAGTTTAAAGATACCGCAATCTTTCCAAGAATTTGGATTTCTCAGTCGGGAGATTTCATTCATTCACCCAATTGGAAACATAAAATTGTCAAGAATAAAGGATTATTATTCGATGAAGCCCTGGCTCCAGCCGCATAAATAGAAACCCCTGAATATCAAAAGCATCTACAAGTTACGAAAAAGATGCTTATCTACGAAAGGGAATAATAAAGTGGGAAATCTAGTTATCAACATCAATGTGCAGGTTAATGGCGCCCTCACTGGAGTTCTCTTTAGAAGCCGCTTCAACATTCTTTCCGTGGCCGCTTCAACGTTTCTCCGAAATGACGACTTCAACGTTCAACGTTCTCTCCGTAAGCGGTCGCTTCAACATTCTCTTCAGAAGCCGCTTCAACGTTCTCTCCAGAAGCAGAAGCCGCTTCAATATTCTCTCCAGAAGCCGCTTCAACGTTCTCTCCAGAAGCAGAAGCCACTTCAACGTCCTCTCCAAAAGACGCATCAACATCTTTTTTAGAGGCCGCTCATATGCACTCTTCTAAGTCGCTTCCGACATCCTTTTTAAATTGCTCCAATGCCTTTTGAGGATGCCCGGTTCATCCACAACAGAGTTGAGAATTATGACACCATTATGGATAAGCAAGTCAACAAGATCCAAGAAAAGAATGACTCTCTACCTATTGTGTATAAAGGCCTCAGAGGCAGTATATCAACCGATTAGATGCTTATCTACCTGGAGACAATTGACGTATGCTAGGAGGATGATCATTGTGTGCATTGATACTTCGTTAAACACATCTTGCTCAAAGACCGAGCCGGCCTCTGTCCTGGTAACATCTGTCTACCTTGCCTCATAAGTTTTATCTTTACTTGTCACCATCTAGTGCTTACCCCGCAACAATGTCACTGTTACGTACTAAGCATCGGACTTAATGTTGATGGTGGTTTTTAGTTCAGGGCCAAAGTTGTAAAACCCTGTATTTAATGCGCCATTATTCTGCAAAGAAGTTTGAGCCCTTTAAAAGTGATGAGTGCCCAAGCCTCTTTACTTACATATGTATTGAGAAATTCAATATATTTGGATATATAAAATTCACTAAGAATGGTGCATATAGCAATTATCCCAAATATTTTATGAATTTTATTCTTCACTGGCATTATTCACTAATGCATGACCTGCCTAGTATTTTCCTATGCTATGTTCCCAGTCGAACTCTCAATATTGGCATGACATGACGGTTAATGTTCACTCGCAGCGGAGTAGCATGAATCTCCTGAAGTGTCAGTATTGAGACTTGCATGAAAACACTCACGTAGGCTACACCACTCTCTGACAAAGAGATTATCGTGTTTACACACTTTTTAATTAAAAATTAGCGCGATTGAACGCGTTTAAATTCCTTAAGGAAATCTAGACTGTCAGTATCAGTCTTAAAAACGATCACGGCTAAGCCTATACTACTCCTAGCGGAGCTAGGCGATCATCATGACGACCACCGGCGGGCCCACTAACATCCCAGCCGGTCGAAATCCATTTAGTTCAACCACAACACCCTCAAATGTTAGTCGAACATGGGTGATCGCTCTGTTGAAAAATAAGCTCAAACGAGCTAAGGCCAGAAGCAAAATCGGTCTCAAATTCATCACATCCTCCCAACTTAGCTAGCCTAGTTGGACGGTTTAGATCTTCCTTCGAACGATCAAAGAAGTGCTGGTGTATTCACCGCCTACCCAACTTCATCCCTAGTTAATCGACCTGCCCATGGAAAGCCAAGAGCACGTCAAACCAATTGCTCAAAGAGGGGTGAACGCGCTGTTGTTACATTAGCTCAAACGTGCTAAGACCGATTTTAACGGTCTCGAAACTACCGCAATCGCCCAACTAAGCCAGCCAAGTTGGACGGCTTAGATCGTGTTTTGGACGATCAAAAGGCGCCCGATGTGTTCACCGAAACTCACCTTCATCCTTAGTCGGTCGAACCTCACAAGGCAATCCATAGGCGCATTGAAACGGTTGCCCAAAGAAGGGTGATCGCGCGTGTTTTAATAAAACCCTAAATTGAATAAGCGGCATTACGCAATCGCTACAAATTGATCACGGCCGTACATCTTTGCAGCCTAGTCGGACGGCCTAGATCTAATTTCGGGAGGCCAACGAGATGTTTGCACACTCACCAGCAACCCATCTGTGCATATACCTAATCGGCTTGTCCAAATCAGTGGCAAACGCCACAAATCGTTTGGCCCAATAGTAGGGTGGCCGCACGGCTTCAAACCATAAAATACAATCAACGATAGCATACAATGCCGCAGAAATCATCTTGTCCGTCCAACTTCGCTAGCTTGGTCGGACAGTTTAGATAGGATTCTAGATGGCCAACAGGGTGACGCCATGATCACCGGCCACCCCTCCTCCACAGGGAACGATCGGCCACGACATGACCCATTCATAGGATCCCCAAGCGATCACTCAAAGGTGGCCATTCGCGCTACTTGTTTGATTCAACAACAGTCATTAACTGCCGCAAATTTTTTCAGCCACTCAGCTTGGCTAGCCGATTTAAGCGGTCCAGATCCAACCTGGATCGACCGGTAGGATTTTAGAATGGATACCATCTGCCACTCGCCTACAGGGAGTGATCGACCAAGTAGTAGCTCACCCCTAAGGCTACCAAACGATCGCCCAAAGGTGTTCAATCACGCTCTTCTTTTAAGACGATCGACTCGCGACTAATTTAGGCGATCTTTAAAACTACGATGCTTTATACGCATCGATTATAAACAATGCTTCATAAACATTGATTTCACAAATAACTTTATTATTTAACCTAAAAGCACTATGTGCTGCTTTTAGCGGCGAGTCTCACAACTTGACCCATTCACTCGAGACATCAAACATGTCACAAACTTGGGGATGCTCACTAGGGTATTGGTCTGGCGGTTTACAGCGTGCGGCGTGCAACGCGCCCATTACGACAAAGTGTCAGGAAAGACGGATGGTTAACAGTAATGAGAGTAGTGGGTGAACGTGTGATCAGTCTTCCCTCATAACGGAAACATGATGATCACCACCTTTCGCACAACTCCACTTCTCCATTACTTAACTTCCTCCATTTCCTATGAGATCAGGGTGCGCTCGAACATGACTTGTATAAATAGGATTTCAACCTATTTCAACAAAAACACAAGTGTTATCAACACAAGTAGCCAGAAACCATTTTTCTGATGCAAGTCATAAAAAAACCATACCTTCATAATTCAACATTCTGATCTCAAACACCTTCTTCGCTTCCCTCCCTAAGATCAACCCTTCTCCTTCACCTTGTGACCGAATTGAATCTGGAACGGCCATTTCTTGGTTTAGGCCAGAGTCTTACAGATTGATCTCTCGAATCTAAAAGTACTCTGTGCAGTGCATTTGTTTAGGGTTTGAATTCGTTTCTCATCAACACACCCAAATTTACTAAAAACAACAGAATCAATTTTTACCCCAAAACAAAACCCTAGAGGAAGAGAGGTTCGTTTAGAACCTTCTTTAAAAGGCTTTGATTCAAGAAACAGACTGGTTTCGGAACTTAACGCATATGGATCCGCGAGCATAAGAGATGCGTTTGGACACATTGAACTAAACAATTATAATCAACATTTTTCTTAGCTCAACAAATAAAAATCTTGAGCACAAGAAACAGTTGAGATGAAAATAAAGATGAAAACTACTGGTGAAGTTTAAAACAGAAAATACAGTTCATAGTACTAGCCATCATGTGTCAAGAAAAATATTATTCTTGAACGTATTGTGCTCCTACCTTTCCATGTTACAGGAGAAGGCACGATTTACCATAATCAAATTATGTTATGGTAGGCATCAGTAAAGTGCCTATCAAGAACATCAAGATTCTTTGGTAAACACCCATGATTTTTACCTGTTTTAGTAAATAAACGATTTTCATCTTTAAGGGAAGAGGACGTAGAATTCATACCTGTATTCAACTTTTCCCTAGCCTTCCTGAAGCACTTGATTTTGCTAATTTGTTTTCAGAGCTCAGAAATTGTATATTCAACCTTAGTGTGAAGGGTCAAAACAGTATTATTATGAGTTTCTGAGACAGATTCCTTCAGTCTTCTTGTATTTTTGTTAATTTTTTTTCAACACTTCGAGAGGAAGTATTTGGATGATATTTCACCTTAGACTTTATCATCGGATCTTGTCTTGGTCTCATCTCGATTAACCTTTTGAAACTCATTACAATTGTGAAAAGGATGAGTCGAGAGAATTTATAGGGAAAACACGGTTTATCACGACATAGATTCCTTTGCCTAAAGGTTGGACGTTGACAACCTGCATTGTTAAGAGTATTAGTCTTAACATATGATTTTGGTTTGATCACTTCTTGTCATGCCCAAATAAGTACATTATGAAGTTTTTCATCCCTTATGCGAAAACGACATTGCTTTTGCAGGTGACCGTTTTTACCGCAATAATAGCACTTGTAAAAAGTGTTATTATCTTGGACCTCGTGTGCTGTTTTCGGAGGTTGATATTTTCTTCTCTGACTTTCAACTGCTGATTTGGATAACTCACATTAGTGGATACCCTGGGTTTAAAGGAAGTACTAGTTTTGACAAATTTAACATATGTGCTGATACTTGGAGCATTTATTCCCTTGTAGCCCAATCCTCGTGTGTTACGATGATTTTTACTTACTCCCAGCGTAGTGGAAGATTTGTTTGAACTATCAATGAAGTTTTTCAAGTTTTCTTCCAACAACTCGATATTATTATTAGCATCAGTTAAATCAACCTTAACACTTTCTCTGTCTTTAGAACAAATCTGTTAAGAGTTAAACATTGCATCCTTCCTTGCAAGTTTTTCTTCCAACATAATGAGATTATTACGAAGTCTTTCACATTCTAGGTTCCTTGAATGTGCTTCTTCTTCGCGATCTTTAAGAAGGGATTGTACTGAATGGTAATCACAATGACAAGGCGAGGGTACCCAAATATACCTCAAGGTAAAACTTTTCCTACCTATAAGTCATTTCTCCGAAAATGATTGTCTATGGACTGAGTCGAGACAATGCAACTAATCGGTTCACACTTCGTGTGATCGTCTATGGATACGAGATCGAGAAAATACAACAACGAAGTATGTTTACTTGATAAAAAAGGTTCGAACTTAACCAAACACAATAGGATTGCTTATCAAGTAAATAGGAATTAACGTTTGTGTAATTTACTTTAATTATAATAAAATAATTATAATGCGGAAAATAAAAGTAAATGACACAGCAAGATTTTGTTAACGAGGAAACCACAAATGCAGAAAAACCCTGGGACCTTGTCCAGAATTGAATACTCTCAGGATTAAGTCGCTACACAAAATTAAACCAACTTTATATAGTTGAGACCAAGCAACTAAACCTATAGTTCACCTAGTTCCGTCTGTATTCCCTCGCCTCCAACTTATGAATAAGTCACGTACTTGGAACAATTCCTTTGGTTCGTATTCCAAACAGTAAAGGAACAACAAATCTGTTTGGTAGCAACTCTCTTCAACCAAGTGATGTGAGTTCGACAAAGGCTCTTTTGTTTATCTCAATAAACTCCTTCGTCGGGTTCTTAGATCTATCTTATTCTCAACTACCGAAGGTAATTGTAAAGATTTTGCAATCAATACTTTTAATCACCAAGAATTGTATTGATGCTGATCTACACAACTAATCAATCCAATCTACCACAAGGATAAACCGATTATAGTTGGATCCTCTATACCGAAACAAGTATTGTGCACACCAAAGATTATGAACCCCAAATCAGAAATCTTCAATATCTTCTTTGTCTTCAAATCTTCTTAGATCTTCAATAAATGCCTGCACACAACAACTTAAATCTCTTGTGATCAATCACGTACAGAACGGAGTCTGTTAACAATGGATTATCACAAGACGTCTTTAGATCTACAAACAGTCTAAAGATCCATGTCGAAACTTCGATCTAGTTTGAGTGAATCTTATATCAGAAGAGAAGATTATCAAGCATAAAAAAACTAGGTGCAATCAAAGTTCAACCACCGTTAGTCAATCAAATCAATCGAAAACACAAGATAAACCGCAATTATCTAGTTTCCCACCAACGGTACTAATTGTCACACCCCGCTAATTCAGACACTAGAATTTAGTCCAGAATTCGGTGATGCAACTATCGTAGGTCCAGATTTTCCTTTTTGAAAAATAAGAACAATTGAGAACTACGAAAAGAAATTCCAACAAATAAATAAATAATTTACAAAACACCTTAAATGGTTACAATCCATAATAAACAATTCAAGTAAAGCAAAATTCAAAGATACTAAAATACAAACGCCCAATTCCCCGTCATAAATTATAATTTCTTTTCTTGACTAGTGTCTGTGTATACTGTAGGAAGAGAGGGAAAATGGGTAAGCAACCACAACCCAAAAAGAGAGAATCTCCAAAAATAATATAGTGCATGAAAATAACAAACCAAACGATGCATCAAAGGCATAATTAAACGAGTATAGTCTTTTAATCATTTACTAATTTTTATTTTAAACTTTTACTAAATCACACATCCACTTTTAAGTAATTAGTTTCTTAAATTATTTTAGAACATTTTATTAATTTTCGTTCAACCACATATCACTTAAAAATTTCTTTGTCTGCATCCCAAACTTCGTAACTTTTGGATATTTTTCAATTCATTGTCTTAACTAGACTTTTCCAATAAATCCTTAATTACTTTAGACTTACAAACACTGCCCACCGCGACACACACTATTTGAATAGTTGTTGCCCTGAACTCGGCAAATTCGACAACCCCAATCTTATCCATGGCCCGGAGCCCAAATCATAATCAAACTCAATAAATTCGACAACCCCATATCTTTATCCATGGACCGCAGCCCAAATCACAATCAACCTTTAGACAACCCCAATCTGGTGCACCTCACAAGCGCAATAGTTATTGTGACCACACCAGTATTCATAAATGTGATAGCTATTATGGATACCTGATCTCATCAAACACATCTCAACATACACATTTACTGCCCACCGGCACTTCCTAGCCTATCCTCTTAGCAATAGATTACTCAACTATACTATACCATTTAAATCTTATTTACATCGATTAACATTTCTCAGACCAAAAATATTATTGATTTTCTCTTATTTAAATCTTTTTCTTAAATTCCTTCATGTCTGTCGTTAACGTATTTTCATAGCTCCTAACCTTTTAACTCATTCACATTCATTAATATCTTATGAAGAAAAAATCATTTACTAGGTGCATCGTTTCTTGTTTCACTTAGTGTCAATATTATTTTACACGTTCTCATAATAATTCAAACCATTGTATGTTGTATTCACATTTCAAGCAATTTGTCACCATGTGAAAGAAGGAGTTAATAAAAGGTCACAAGCACGTACACTCAAAACCATCAACAAAAATTACTTCTACGATATGGCAAGTCAATTAAAGTAAGCAAGAAGGAAAACTATACGTAAAGCTAGTGATTCTTCTTTAAAAAACAAATCATGCACTGATCATGTAAAACGGTACAAATCAAAACCATCCGTGTGTGCAGTGTCTCAATGGTCGATTCAAACTCACTCACGTAATCATCATATATAGTATTTTTTAAAAATTCCAAACAACGCCGTAAAACGTTTTAATGTAAAAATATAGATTCTAGTTCATACTACGCGAAAATCCCCTATATATCAAAAGATAAAGATACGATGCAAACAAAATACATGCTAAAATAGTTTAGTTTTTAGTAGTACGTAGAAACCCCTATCTCAATCCCTTATAAATCCAAAAACGGAAGTCAAATCCATCGATAGCAAGAAAAGTCTCCATTAACTCCATGCGTACCGCATCTCCATGAAACGAAAACGATAGAAAAGGGAAGGGTGGTGACATAAGAGGAAGGCTAGGTTAAGCTTTAAGGTTTCTTAGCTAGGTTTTGCTTGTGTCAAAACTCAAAACAGAATATGGGAAAGAAAAAAAACAAGAGAAGTCGACCAAAACTGCATCTTTGACTAGGGTTCCTTTTGTATACGATACTTATTTATGTTAAGGCCCAAAACTTTGGTGGTATAGTCCAAAACGTGAGAACTATACGTGTTTGACTAAAAGTCAACCTGGTCAATTTTTAAAAAGAGGAACATTAAATTAAAATTATGTTAATGTGGATTTGTTTTTACTTCGTAATTCTTTTTTTTTCCTCTATATTATTTTTTTTTATTACAATTTAGAAAATACACCATAAAAGTGTATGTACTCATTTTTCTGGAGTCGGTTTTGGTGGAAGTGTAATTTAAAATTACGGACTATGACATTCTTACCACCTTAAAAAGGACTTCGCCCTCAAAGTCATCGTACAAACTTCTCCAAAATTTTAAATTGTTTCAACATTTTTATTTTTCATATTTTTTAATGATTTATTCATTTATCCCTTCCCAAAATAAAACAAAAAGACGAGACGACAAGTTAACGCTTTGAAAACAGAGAGAAAATCTCATAAATTCGGTCAAAAACAAAACTGATACTTCGTACCACAAAATTCAAATTTCAGAAAACAAACGATTTTAGAAAATGGTAAGACCATATGCACAGCCCGAGTAAATCGGAACCATGCTCTGATACCAACTTAAAATCTGTGGGCATCCAACTCAAAACTAATTGGCAATGAGTGGAGTGGCCCTTCCATATTATATTTTAAGTTTATTAATGGGACATTAACAGTGTGAGACTATTATCCTTCACACGCCCCCTCACGTGTAGCCTCGTTGGGTCTAACACGTGGACCTACGTTGTGTGGTGACGGTTGAGCCTATTCATACACGGGCCTAGCTCTGATACCAAATTAAAATCTGCGGGCATCCAACTCAAAACCAATTGGCAAAAATTACTTCTACGATATGGAAAGTCAATTAAAGTAAGCAAGAAGGAAAACTATACGTAAAGCTAGTGATTCTTCTTTAAAAACAGAAGGTTAACGACTTAAAGACTTCATTTGGATTATGAAGCCAGACCCAACTATTTTCTCTGTAGTTGTGTGATCCGATCTTGCATCTTTTATCGTATTGAGTACTATCTTCTTTAAGATTGGCTCGAGATTTATTCTCCGATAGGCAAGATATATAAAAAGTAGTCACAAACATATTCGTCTCATCGTTTGTGATTCCACAATATCTTGTTTCGCTACCATACGATTAAGATTATTGTGAGGTGATTGATATTTCTAGGATGTTCTTCAGGAATATAAGTCCGGTATATCAATTGGTTCCTGTTCACCTTGATTAATCAAAAGACGGAACAAAACTCATAGGTTTATATGTGGGAGACAAATTTATCTATACAATAGACTTTTCTGTGTGAGACAGATTTGTTTATCAAGTCTTCTACTTTGGGTCGTAGCAACTCTTAGTTGTGGGTAAGATCATCTAAGGGAATCAAGTGCGTAGAATCCTGCTGGGGTTCAGAGGCGTAAGGAGCGCAATTGTACCTTGATCAGTGTGAGATTGATTAGGGCTCAACTACATTCCAGTCCGTAGTTAACTTGGAGTAGGCTAGTATCTGTAGCGGCTTAATACAGTGTGGTGTTCAAATCTGGACTAGGTCCCGGGGTTTTTCTGCATTTGCGGTTTCATCGTTAACAAAATTTTTGGTCTCTGTGTTATTTCTTTTCCGCTATATATATGTTTATATAATTGAATATCACAGGTTGTGCGTAGTTCAATCAATTAGATAATCCAACCTTTGGTTATTGATATAAATTGATTGACACTTGGACATTGGTCTTTGGTACTGTTCAAGTTGTTTCTTATATTAATCAGGCTCACGGATTTCTATCTGTTTGATTTGATGATTACATTAAGAAACAAATATATAACTCTTTGATATATTTCTTGATTGAGCTCGCTTTATTAGTTGGTGCTCTCAGAATTATATTGGAGTTAGTCCATACTGATTTCTAAGCGAAATATTGGGTGTGGTTGTTAGACCCCCGCTTTTTCACTAACATGCAGTTTATTTCGATAAGCATCATACTTGTGGAAAGATAAGGAAAACTAGTTAGTTGTTTTTCCTTATAAAATTGTTTAATTAGAGCTTGATGAATGAGACATATTATTTCTATAATATTTGTCTTGGTATATATTGATCTTTGACCAAATGAGATCATGTAAAACGGTACAGATCAAAACCATCCGTGTGTGCAGTGTCTCAATGGTCGATTCAAACTCACTCACGTAATCATCATATATAGTATTTAGTAAAATTTCCAAACAACGCCGTAAAATGTTTTAATGCAAAAATATAGATTCTAGTTCATACTACGCGAAAATCCCCTATATATCAAAAGATAAAGATACGATTCAAACAAAATACATGCTAAAATAGTTTAGTTTTTAGTATTACGTAGAAACCCCTACCTCAATCGCTTATAAATCCAAAAACGGAAGTCAAATCCATCGATAGCAAGAAAAGTCTCCATTAACTCCATGCATACTGCATCTCCCAGAAACGAAAACGATAGAAAAGGGAAGGGTGGTGATATAAGAGGAAGGCTAGGTTAAGCTTTAAGGTTTCTTAGCTAGGTTTTGCTTGTGTCAAAACTCAAAACAGAATATGGGAAAGAAAAAAAAACAAGAGAAGTCGACCAAAACTGCATCTCTGACTAGGGTTCCTTTTGAACCGTTTTTTGGGGACTACTCAAAAATGGTGGGGACTACTTTGTGATAGAAATGTCTACCCTATACTTATAAGGGGTGTCCTAAAGTGTGGAAATGACTAACCTACCCTTCACCTATATATATAATCACCTCCTCCCATCACCACCACCTATATATATATATATATATATAACCACCTCCTCTCATCACCACCGCCGCTCACCACCACCGACCACCTCAAATCACCACCACCGCCACCTCTATATATAGCTTAATTTAAATCATTAACAAAACAAAATCAAAATCAAAATTATAACAAACCCATTACTTTTCATTCGTTTTCCGTTGAGAAAATGAGAAGTAATCATCAAAATGAGTTGAAAATGGAATTTACAGAGAGAAGTTCGTCTAGGAATTATGTGAAAATTTTTGTCGAACTAGCCGAACTCAACTTTAATGGAGGTTTTTGTTTTCATAGAAAAATTTGGTTACGTCGAAAAAAAAAGGTCCAAGCCGAACTCATAGTTCGGTTACGTCACAAAAAGTTCGGTTACATTGCAATTTTTTTCTCCTAACCGAACTTTTCTCTGAAAAACCTGCATATCGAGTTCGGTTACGTCGCAATTTTTTTTCCTAGACGAACTCCTAGTTCGGTTACGTCGCAATTTTCTTCTCCTAACCGAACTTTTCTCTGAAAGAAAAACTCCATTAAAGCTGAGTTCGGCTACCTGTGTTTCCAGCCGAACTACACTTGCAGATGAGTTCTGTAGTTGCAGGAAATCCCACACTACACCCCTTACTAGAATTTACTCAACTAATCCATTTGAAGATGAATAACTATAGATTTTATTGATTATTTTCTTGAAATGTTTACAAAGGAGGATAGAACAGAACTAAAGAAATTACAATCACTCTAAATTTTCTCTCTCCTAATGACTTGCTTAACAATTCAAAAAAGAACTCCCCTTACAAACATGAGACTTACTCACCCCTTTATATAGGGTAGTATACATGGATGGATGACTAAGTTTGTCCTTTATTTTTCGGGAATGGCTTGCGAAATATCGCAAGCGTACAAGTATACAATCTCGCGACACTCTTAAACTTCGCCATATTTTCATATCTTCCTCATGTTTTGGCTGTCGTCATTCATTGTGTCATTTATTTTACTTCCCTGCGACTCCCTCGCAATGTCGTCATTTATTAATCTCGCGAAGTATTGATGTCGCGATATTCTGATCCTACATCTTGCCTCTTCTCATGTCTTCTCTGCGAAGGAGATAATGTCATGAGAACCAATATTTTGAAACGCCGCAACAGCTTATCTTTATCTGTTTCACTCCCTTACTTTTATACGGAATTTATTACAGATGTTTCTTCTTCCACTCTTTTCTTGACACATCTCTTTCAACCGTTTATTCTTGACCATTCACGTCCCATCTCGCATTAAATGTATTTGTTTTCTCGAGGATTCTTCTCTCTATATATAGTTTTCTCACCCTTCTCTTCTTCTCTTTTATTTTCCCTCTGCAACTTTCCTTCAACCTTCTTCCTCCGTAATTTGCGCTTCGCTCAGTAAACCTTCTCTTTTTCTTTCCCTCGATCTTCAATTCTCTGTTCATTCCCATACTCTAATAATGTCTTCACTTGGTCGTACATATAAACCCCTTTTTAATGAAGCTCAAAAGAATTTAAAAGAAAAGGGCTTTACTCTATCAACCATTCCTGATCAAGAATCTTCATCTATACTTTCTGCAAAACTATTTTCTGATCATCAATGTGATGATCAGAAAATCATAGTCTCGCTAGGTCAAATCCTCGCAGGCCTTCGCATTCCTCTATACAATCCTGAGATACCATTATTCTATGAAATTCTTGCTCGTGAGAAATTCTCGCGAGCTATTTATCAATTGAGCGGCGACTGCATCCGTCTAATGCTTGAATTCGCCAATCGTGGCGCTGGTAAAGGATCTTTATATCCTGATGATGTCAAAGATCCTAGATTCGCAAATTTACAAATAGTCGCTGAGAAGTATACCGTAGAAAATTTCTTTGCGAATTATGCAGTAATAAATATGAGAAATTATAAATCTCGTTGGGGTGCTCGATTGAAGAGAAAGGATAACATTGATGTTGATAAGCTGCTCATGCAAGACATTGACTGGCACTCGGGCAAAAATAATGTTCCTCGGCACTCTAAAGATGAGAAGTGGTGGGTTGTTCCTTTGTTTCTGAGTGGACCCTATATCGCAGGTTCACATGTACTCCCTGCGAATCTCGCAGACTACCATCCTTGGGAATTTAAGTGGCCCGAGAAGGCAAAAGAGGTATACTTCCTATTTGATTTGCTTTTGCGATATTTCCTTCCTCTTATATTTACTAGATTTGCAAAATCTTGATTACCAAATTGAAAAGAGTTATAGTAGACGTCCAAAGGCGAGTACTCGCGATACTCCGATCGATCACGGATGAAGTAAGAAATACTTTCTTTTGTTATTTTTAACAATATTGTTGCCTCTGTTTCTTATCTTCATTCGTGTGCGAAGGTTGTTGAAGAAATAGACATTCCGAAGCTGCGAAGGTTAAGGGCAAGAATAAAATCACTCTTCGCAAGGATAAATCTTCGCTCCATCTTCTAAAAACGGAAAACCCATCCCTCTTCTCATTCTAGTTCCCAAACCAGCGAGAGCTCGACGAGGATGAAAATGAGATTGGTACTTCCTCTCGCGAAGGAGAATCACTCGGCCGCTCGCTATGGCGCAATTGTCTAGTGTCTTCGCCGATTCTATGCAAGGATTGGGAGATGATCATTTATCTGCTACTTGCGAAGCTCTCGCTAAAATTTGCGATGCCCCGTTGTTAGAGGATAATGAATCTTTTCGCGGAGTTTCCCGAACATTGACCTCCAGTTTCTTAAATGCTCTCAATGCTTTGGTATGTTCATATTCCTTTGCTTCTCTGTGACTTCGATTATAAGCTTTATCTTAACAATTTCTTTACTTTCCTTTATAGTCCAGAGAGCTTCCCTTGTTGTTGCCTCGGATCTCGAGAAAAGACGCGACAACCTTGAAAAGAAAAATCTCCAACTCAAAGAGAAGATCCAAGAACAAGAAAGCTGAAGTTGCGACGTCTCGCAAGAAAGATGAAAAAATTCAACAGTTGGAAGTTGAGTCTACTTCTCAGAAGGATAAAATATCTACTCTTCAAAGTGCAAATCAACAACTTTATGGTAAAAAAAAAAAATTTACTCTTCAAGTCGTCTTTATTTTGTCATCTCGCTTTTCTTTGCACGATTTATTATTTTCGCAGACATATATAATCTCTACGAAGAAGCCATCCTTCTCCATTCATTTCAGAGCCTATGGATAATGATGTTCTTCTCACTCATCTCAATGAATCTTTAAGTAGTTCGTCAGACAAAGTTGATTCCTTTCCATTAAATGAACTTCAAGCCAAATATCGTCTCTTAGAGATTGAGCATAGATCTAGTTTAGGTTTAGCCAACCGATTTAAACAAATGTATCTTGATTCCCATAAGAAAACCAAAACTTTAAGGAAGAAAATTAGTGGCCTTATAGATGACAAAGACCTCATTGCCAATAAAGGTGCACAGGCATTAGAAAAATTTCAAAAATCTCTTCTCGAAGTACAAATTGAACGAGATGAATCTCTTCGTCAGAATGCCATACTTAATGAGCGAGAAGATCAAATTCGTTCGCTTCTCGTTATAAATAATGATGATGAATTCGCTTGGGCTGCGAAGGTTCTAGATAATGCCAGGAATAACTTAGGTGTTGATGTTAGCCTTCATGCCGAGCATACTGCCTTGGTTAAAGATATGATATCTGACAGAGAAGGTTGTTATTATTCCTTTTTACTTTATTACTCCTTTCTTCTGTAGTATTGTTATTAACTTATTGTCACTTGTTTTGCAGAAGCCGAGAAGAGATTTTAGACAAGGATTGAAGAACTTGAATCTGAAAAAGAGCAACTCGCAAATGGCCTTTCTCTTTGCAACAACAAGTATTCTAAGTTAAAGAAACAACTGCAAGCTACAGTAGCGAATTTCAATAACAATGCTGTTCGTTTTCGCAATCAAACTATTGAAACAGTTTGCAATGATCACCACATTCTTCTTAGTTCATACCCTTGTCTTCTTGATGATATTCCCCGAAGATATGCCTTTCTCGGACGTTTCTGATAGTGAAGCCAGCGAAGAAGAAGAGTCTGACGAAAAGAATGATGGAATCGAAGAATCTGACAAAGAAGAAGAATCAACAAAGAAATAACTTCTTTTTCTTCTTTCGCTTCTTGTAATATCCGTATATATACCCTTTTAACCTTGTTTTTCTGTAGCCCCTTATTGTAAATTTCTTGGATTGCTAAATATGAATTCAATCTTTATTTCCTTTATTTGCACATATTAATCAAGCAGTTCCTCTTTAATCTTTATTTCCTTGTCTCCTTTATGCATAAATCTATCATATGAAAATGAATAACAAAATTTCATCTCATACATTCCCATACTTGCCTCTGTTATTTATTTTCATATGAGATAAACCAAGCCGATAATCTTTAATTAATGATACTTCTTAATTTCGCATGGCTCGTTGTTCTTTGATTCTTCATAGATAAATGAAGAAATATAATCGTACTCATGCAAGCTTGTTTGCTTACTCGATTTCTTGTGTTATTTTATCATCATTTATGTTGAAATTCACCATTGCGACAAAATCGCGGGACGTCTTTACATTTTCATGTAATGACCCCTTGATCTTGTCTTATCATTGTCTTTGTGTGGTCTTATTTTGCCTTCCTAGGTAAAGGTCTTATTTTGCCACCCCTCATTTTGCATCAATATGAAAAGTCTAAATATTCCTGCGAATATAAATTCCCATGACATTGACGTCTTGCGACAAGATCGCATGACGTCTTTACACTTTCATGTAATGACCCATTGATCTTGTCTTATCATTTGTTTAGTATTTTTGCCTCTGCAGGATATTTCATTTGCGACAATATGACAGGCCTAAATGTTCTTGCGAATATAAAGCCCCATGACATTGCCGTCTTGTGACACTTATCACTCTCCCTAATGGAGGGTGCCGCCCTTATCATCTCCTGGTTGCCCCTTCAAGGAGGCGTACATCGGCCATACAAGACTAGCTCCTCCCATCCGGTCTTAACAACAACCAGTTGTTTTCGCAGCCTCTTATCCCTTATACCTATAGGGTTTATGGTTACGAGACTGCACCCTAAGTGGAGTTTTCTTCGGGTCGAATGCAACATATGCCAAGACTTGCCAAGAATGGCCGAGACACTTCAAATGCCCCAGGAACTCTTGGCTCAACCGTGTACCCCGGCGCCTTGAGCATACACTGACTCCTTGGAAGAGACCCTCGGGCGTCCAACCAGGGTATAACCTTATATATATAGTTGGAAATCCAAGGTATCTCTCCCGGATAGGCTTTCATGGGCCCCAAATCTCCATGACCCAGGTTCCAGGAGCGGTGTAACCTTTTCACTGAGCCATGTCAAGAGATACCCCCTTATATGACGCACTTTAGGTCTTACATTTGCCTCTTGCGAAATATCATTCGCGGACTAGGGTGTACGCCATAAAGGTTCGTCCCATTCACTCACTCTTTCATTTTTGTTAATCCATTCAATCATTCATTTTGTTTGTGAAGCTATCGCACAATCTTACATTGTTTATGCATTTTTGTTTTTCAATTCTTCAATCAAATTGTCATACATTCTTGATGGCGAGATTCTCGCGTATTTCTTCTTCAATTATTGTTTATTCATTTCTTACACTTTTTGCTCCTGCTTTGCTCTCCGCCTCTGCACCATTCAAATCTCTTAATGATTCCTTTCCATCATAATTTTCAATTGTTTTCATGCACTTGTTTCGCAATGTATCTTCTCCTCTTACATCTATGGTATCCACCATCAACCTTTCTCTTCTTTGTTCATCTTTTGTATGTTGCTTCCATCCCTTTCTTTTTGCAGCTCTCTCCTCGCAACTCTCCACGTCAATCTCATAGTATTTTTGTCCTTCCGTCCAATCTCCCATTATAATTCCGACACCGCTAGGATGAGGAAACTTTATGCACTGATGATAAGTCGACGCTACGCCCAGAATTTCGTGAAACCATGGCCTTCCGATCAATGCATTATAAGGGGACTCCACATCGACTACACAGAACAAAATTTCCGTTGATAATACTTGCAAGGGTATTTTCATATGAACTTCTCCTTTAGGCTTATTCACTGTGCCATTGAAACCATATATTTTATACGTCGAAGGTATCAATTCTTCATCCTTCCCACCCATAGTCTTGTAAGTATGGTAGAAAAGAATGTTTACTGTGCTCCCCGTATCAATTAAGATTCTATTGATCGCCCAACAATTCTCTGCTTCATCGTCTTCGCCATCTACAGGTTTTGGATTAATTTCCAATTTTACAACCAATGGGCTATCATGCGTCTCTCTGCCTTCAGGAATCTCTTCTACGGTGAAAGAAATAATCTGCATTTGCCATTCTTTTAACTGCGATGCCTTCGCAATGTTCATCACTTCTTTATTATCAGCATCCCTCGCGAAAACCCTACTGAGAACATTATCATGAAAATCTTCAATTTTTCGGTATGAGTGTACAATGGAGTTGCAAAACAAATTTTTAGCTTTCGATCCAACTTCTATTACGAATGTTTATTTCCCCTTTCTTTGGATTTGTTCGTGCATTTCGGCGGTGGTGGTAATGGTCTGAACCTTCTCTTCACTTTTTAGAAAATGACTCAGCTTTCCTTGGTCAATCATTATGAGGATGATTCTTTTTATATTTCTGCGAGTCATTTGTTAAGTGTCCATGAAAGCGGTGGTAAGAACGTAACTCGTGACTTCTATCACTTGGTGGTGGCTCATTCCCCATGTTCCATGGCGCGGGTATGTTTTCCATCAAGAGTATAGCTTCCCATATTTTTCAACACTAGTATTTAATGGTGGCATTTTGATTTCCTCCCACACTACTCCGTGACTTCGCTGCCCTCCATGATAATTCGCGCTTCGACTTCCATAAGTTTCTTGTGGATGATCAAGTCTTTGAATTTTGTTATTGCCGCCACGATTGTAGTAGTTCCTTTCTCTTTCAAACTCTTCCTGATCACGGCTTCCCGTAGCTACTATCTTTGGCTGTCCATCATCTATTATCTTTTCTTGTTGCCCTTGCGAAGTGCTCGCCACTTGTGTTTATCAACTTGGGTAATAAGCTTGCATTATGCAGCGTTTGAATTTGTATTCGCAATCGGGTATGATTCCATCTCGTTTTGCCTTTCCTCTAAAGCAATATATTCCTCCTGAAGTTCTCGCAACTCGGTCATTGTAATTGTATTCTTAACTCTAAAGATTTGAATATATAACAAATTGGTTGTGAACATAGCGTTTATGAATGATAAAATGAGATATCTTTCATCCACTCGTCCAGCCATCTCACTACACATCGTCTTCCATCTCACAGTTAAGTGTCTTAAACTTTCGCCAACTCTTTGTTTCAGCCCAAATACATCTTCAATTCCCGGTCTCGAGGAGTTGTTACTTATATATGCCCCTAAGAATATAGCTTGTAAATGGTTGAATGACGTGATTGTGTTTCTTGGTAAACCCTCAAACCATTTCAGTGCTTCTCCTGTTAAACTTGATGCGTTGGCGTCATGATTTTCCCACTGTAGCATACATCTCACGTACGCTTTGATGTGTTGTATTGCGCAAGTTGTTCCATCAAAAATGCTGGTTAGTGCGGGTAAATTGCACTTTGGGGGTATTCCTCCTAACTGCACCTCTAGCGTAAAGGGGGTTTTCGCAGCTTCTTCGATGGCCTCATCCAATTGTCTTCTTCCTCCTCATCTTCTATTGTTCAACATTCCTCTCATCTCTGCCAACTCTCTTAAGATTTGTTCATTTACGTCAGGGTTCGAATTTATTGGTCTTTTTAGCTCGCCTCTCTCTTCTGCGTTCATGTCTATCTTGATTTTCTTGTTCAGCATTTTCTTCTCTTCTTTCTCTGCGACTTTCTCCTCCATCTCGTTCACGAATTCGCACACCATTGTATCTATCATTTTCTCTTCTTGGTTGTCTATCAGCTCTCCTTTGTATTCTTTCATATTCTTCATTGATATTTCCATTGTTGCGATTTTGCTCGCGCCTTCTTTCTCGATTGTCATGATTGTTCTGCCGAATTGCTTCCTCCAATTCCCGTTCTTCCATTTCTACTCTTAATCTTTCCCTTTCGCAAGCTAGACGCGCTTGTTCAATATAATGCTTTTCGATGTCATCTTCAATCTCCTTTTGTTTCTCTCGTGTTTCTCTCCCATGCAATATTCTTCTTCCTTCTTCCCGATTTTCTTCATCAATTGAACCATTCTCACGCCTATTTCCTTGATTTAGTTATTTTGGACATTCTAAAATCTCGGGACGTGGAATACACACTATTTCCCCTTCTTTCGCAAAGCATCCTTCATCGAGATTTGGCTCTCTTTCTAGATTTTCTTCATTAACATTTTCTACGGGTAATATTCTCCTCATATCATCTCTAACCGATCCTGATCTTGATCTGGTATTACTTCTCGATCTCCTATTCTGCAACCTCATATTTTCCATTCTTAACTCATGGTTTTGCCTTGTTAAATTTGCGCGTTCTTCCGCTTCTAATCGCATTTCTTCATGTATTGTTTGCCTCAACGTTTCTAATCTTTGCGATTTCTTCATTTCTATGAGTTGTTTCTCCCATCTCTTCTTGATTTCTCTCCTCTTGTCCATTATTTATCAATTGTTGCACTTCTTCTCTTTCTTCCATAGAATCTGATCTCCATGTATGCACACTCACCCTATCATAATCTATTACTCTATTCGGTCTTTGGTTGAATTGGTGGTTGAATTTGGCCTTCTTCTCTATCTCTTGCGTTTATTCTTGATGGTTCACCTACTTCATTTCTCCTTTCTCCAGCTAATCTCCCGCTTCTCCTTACAATTGTTGGTTGTTATGATGCATTCCTTCTTCTAGCCATTTCTCAATTTTAGTAAATTGTTGAAAATTATTCGAAATTTCTTTCTTGTTACTCCTGATTCTTTCAATTCACAAGGTTGATCTTCTACTCAGTCCCTATTTCTAGCGCATATGTAGTTGCAGGAAATCCCACACTACACCCCTTACTAGAATTTACTCAACTAATCCATTTGAAGATGAATAACTATAGATTTTATTGATTATTTTCTTGAAATGTTTACAAAGGAGGATAGAACAGAACTAAAGAAATTACAATCACTCTAAATTTTCTCTCTCCTAATGACTTGCTTAACAATTCAAAAAAGAACTCCCCTTACAACAGACTTACTCACCCCTTTATATAGGGTAGTACATAGTGGATGACAGCTAAGCTGTCCTTTATTTTCGGGAATGGCTTGCGAAATATCGCAAGCGTACAAGTATACAATCTCGCGACACTCTTAAACTTCGCCATATTTTCATATCTTCCTCATGTTTTGGCTGTCGTCATTCATTGTGTCATTTATTTTACTTCCCTGCGACTCCCTCGCAATGTCGTCATTTATTAATCTCGCGAAGTATTGATGTCGCGATATTCTGATCCTACAAGTTCGGCTACCTGTTCTTCAGATTTCGTAGCCGAACTTTTTTAACCAAACCAAAATTAATATGTAAATTGTTCATTTTTAGGAATGTTTTGGCCAATTCAAGCACCGTTAACTAAATTTGAAATATCCATGAGTACCCAAAACATCATACTCTTGTTGTGGCTCTTAAAGAAAAAGATCTTAACTTTTTTTTCTTCCAAAACCCTCATTTTCATTATCACCTTCATCTTCATGTACTCCCTCTCAATAATTCTTCTTTGAGGTGGTCGGTGGTGATGGGAGTAGATGAGAGGGAGTTATATATAGAGGTGGCGGTTAAACAAAATCACCACCACCACCACCGACCACCTCAAATCACTACCACCGCCATCTACTCCCTCTCACTAATTCCTCAATAAGCCAATTTAATCCCACTAATCATTAATTAACTCACTAATTATTACACTAATTTAATTACCAATGGCAAGTTCGGTATTAAAAAAAACTTAGATAAGGGGTGACTCATTATTACTTCTAATATCCACCCAAAAAAATGGAGAGTAGTCCCCCACCATTTTTGAGTAGTCCCCAAAAAAACGGTTCTTCCTTTTGTATACGATACTTATTTATGTTAAGGCCCAAAACTTTGGTGGTATAGTCCAAAACGTGAGAACTATAAGTGTTTGACTTAAAGTCAACCTGGTCAATTTTTAAAAAGAGGAACATTAAATTAAAATTATGTTAATGTGGATTTGTTTTTACTTCTTAATTCTTTATTATTTTTTTTTCTCTTTATTATTTTTTTTGATTACAATATAGAAAATACACCATAAAAGTGTAGGTACTCATTTTTCTGGAGTCGGTTTTGGTGGAAGTGTAATTTAAAATTACGGACTATGACACTAATAGAGCTTCTCAATCCCAAAGAAGACTTTAAACTGAGCGGCCGTAAGAGATTTCGCCTAATTAGGTTACTCTCCTCTCCGAATAGGCGGCTTCACCAGTAACAACACAACCGAGGAAGTTTGCTGTCACGAAGGATTAGTTTGCCAGAAATGCAAACTCAAGAATTTATAGACAAGGAAGTTTGGACACCAAGGAATTTCCAAAACCGAAAATATTCTCAAGATATGCAATACATTCCAAATTCGGTTTCCATAATTCCTGGAAATGCTCTGTCCAAAATAATGACCGAAAATCTCTTTGGAAAATCTTCAACTAGAAAATGCATATTACTAATTCTCGTTTTCCTAAAATAAAATTAAAAACCTTAAATAAAAGATTCTTAACTTATTTATGTTTCGATCCTGGGATTTTCTTCCTTTAGCTATTAAGGAATAACTTTGAACAATTAAAGATAAGCGTTACTGCACATGTTAAAAGTATGTCGACATCCTTACTCTGTAAGTCCTCTTTCATACTTACAATCTTGAAACCGATTTTCCACACTTCCAAACAAGTTTGGAATTGGTTCATTTGACTTTCAAGAACTATGTGATTGATCAAGAACACTCAATCACCAATCATGGGTTTAACGGTTCTACCAAAACAAGTTTCGGTTCTACCTCCATGTGAGTATTGTGCATAGTCACACTAGCATCTCAAAATTTGGTTGACTAGGTACTAGGATCGGTTCCCCACATATATATGGTATCTAACTTGAATATGTTGAACAAGTCCATGGGATCGGTTCCCCTTTTCCTAAAAACATGTTGCACATGTTCATAGGATCGGTTCCCCTTTCTGCTAAAACATGCTGCACCTCATACAAGGATCGATTCCCCTTTGTGATGTGTTGCACTTCTTACTAGGATAGGTTCCCCTTTACCCAGAGTTGGTCTTACACAAAATAAAAAACTCGATCATACCATCTCAGGTGATTACTTAAGATAGGTTTCACTAATAAAGTCATACCAATACATAATTCAAGCCTTTGTGAATAGTTTTACCAAGAACACAAACAAGTCATGAGCGGTTATACTAATCACACATATTGGTTGTTCACAAGATATGCAATGAATAACAATACAAATAACGCCTGTCGATTTCCTTTTCGATTCACAAAACAAGTTCATGAATTTACTTCCTTAAAACACATGTAAAACATTGTTTCCTAGGATGAAATCCTCACCTCATACCCATACATAATCACAATAGCATTTAAACGATTATGTCGATGTCTTATCTACAAAGTTTAATGGTTAAGCAATAAACCTCGTATTGTATTCCTTAATACTATGTATATCTAGAGTGTTCACCCTTGATTTTGTTTTCAATATGCACGACTTGAAAGATACGTTAGGGAATGAAACATTTCAAGTCAAATATCACTAACCTCAAGTGGAAGGATGATGTTGTCGTTGTAGCTTCTTACTTCTTCACTTCTTCAAGTCTTCGCAATACTTGTAATGTCTCATATACTAATACTTTCTAGCTAACCTATACGAAGTTGACTCTAGTACATAATCAAGCGACTCTTTAAATGAGTTTTGATTCACTAAAATATGACAACCAAACTTGACATACCAATGCTTGGTGGGTTCAACCGAGCTATGCTCTAACACACAATCATAAACCTTGATGATCTTTTTCAGTTTATTGTTTTCTTGACAGAGAGAAGTCAGAAACGGAGTCAGACACGATGTCGGTATTTTTCCTTTTAAGAGATGGTCAAATAACATAATGTTTTGTGAAACTTCCTCATCAACATCTTCATCAATGTCAGAATCACTTTCGTGAGAAAGTTCATCAAGCTGTTTTTCTAGGCGTGTTTCCCAGTTATCCACAGTTTTAGATGATGTAATAGATGTGACAGTTTTCTCATGTGAACCAATCTCTAGAAACATGTCTGAACGATTTCGAACTAGTGTTACATTTTTAGAGATTTTCGTCTCTGTCCATCTAATCAGACTGCTTCAAACACAGACTTATTAGGTCTTAACGTGTTTGCCTGCTCTGATACCAACTGAAAGTGTTGAGGGTACCAAGATATACCACAAACTTTTTCTTAGGCAATATGTATGGACAAACTCAACACAACTCCGAGAGTAAAAACTCAATCAAGGAAAGTGACTAAAGTTATAACTCTCTCTGTCTCTCTTGTTGTTAGAACGTTTATAGAATTGAATCCGTGAACCTTGTTGAGCATTGCTCGGTCGAACTCGCAAGCGTTGCTATCTCAAGCCTTTTTGTCAAGTTTAGTTGCCAAAACTATATGTTAGAGCATATCTCGGTTGAACCCACCAAGCATTGGTATGTCAAGTTTGGTTGTCATATTTTAGTGAACCAAAAATCATTTAAAGAGTCGCTTTATTATTTACTAGAGTCAACTTCGTATAGGTTATCTAGAAAGTTATTAGGATATGAGACATACATGTATTACTTGAAGACTTGAAGAATGTGAAGAAGTAAAGAGCTACAACGACGACATCATCCTTCCTCTTGAGGTTAGTAATATTTTGACTTGAACTATTTCATTCCTAACGTATCTTTCAAGTCGTGCTATATTGAAAATATAACTGCGAAGCTGTGAATGATTATACTCTAGTTATACGTAGTATTAAGGAATTATAATACGAAGTATAACGCCTATCTTTTGAACTTCGTATATAAGACATCGACATAATCGTATGAATGCTATTGTGATTATGTATGGGTATGGGTGAAGATTTCATCCTAGGAAACAATGTTTTACATTCGTTTAAAGGAAGTACATTCATAAACTTGTTTTGTGAATCGAAAGGGAAATCGCCAGGCTTATTGGTATTGTTATTCATTGCAAATTTTTGGATTACTAATATGTGTGTTTAGTATAATCGCTCATAACTTGTTTATGTATCTTGGTAAAACTATTCGCAATGCCTGACTTATGTATCAGTATGACTTTTATTAGTGAAACCAATCTTAAGTAATCACCTGAGATGGTATGATCGATATTTGTAATTGGTTTGATCAATTCTAGTCATTGGGTAACCGATCCTAGTACTTGGTGAGACTAATCACAAGATGTGTAATCGATCCTTGTAGTAGGTTAACAAGTTTTAGTTATTGGTGTGACCGATCCTATAACTCGTGCAACCGATCACAAGTAAGTACCATAAATAGTGGTAACCGATCCTGGTACTTAGTTAGCCATTCTATGGAAACTAGTGTGACTGATCCTAGTAGCCACTTGGAGGTAGAACCGAAACTTATTTTGGTAGAACCGTTAAACCCATGAATGGTGATTTAATGTTTTTGATCAATCACATAGTTCTTGGAAATCAGATGAACCAATTCTAAAATCGTTTGGAAGTGTAGCAAATCGGTTCCAAGATTGTAAATATGAAAGAGGATTTACAAAGTAAAGATGTCGACATACTTTGAACACGTGCAGTAATTCTTATCTATTATTGTTCAAAGATATTCCTTAATAACTAAAGGATAATCCCAGATCGAAATAAATTGAGAATCTTTTAATTAAGGTTTTTAGTTTTATATGCTTTTAATTTCCAGCAATTAAATGCATATCTTTAGAAAATAAAAATTGGTAATGTGCATTTACTAATTGGAGATTTTCTACTGAGATTTTGATCAATATTTGGACAGAGCATTTCCAGGAATTATGAAAACCAATTTTGTGTTTATTACATATCTTTGAGAATATTCGGTTTTGGAAATTCCTTGGTGTCCAAACTTCCTTGGTCTATAAATATTGAAGTTTGCATTTCTAGCAAACTAATCCTCAGAGCCAGCAAAACTACCTTGTTGTGTTTTTACTGGTGGAGCCGTCTATTCAGAGAGGAAAGTACCCTAATTAGGTGAAATCTCTTACGACCGCTTGTTTTAAAGACTTCTTTGGGATTGGGAAGCTCTACGAGTACCGTTGGTAGGAAACTAGATAATTGCAGTTTATTATTAGTTTTCGACTGATTTGATTGACTAGCGGTTGTTGAACTTTGATTGCACCTAGTTTGTTTGTGCTTGAGAATTTTCTCTTTTGATATAAGATTCACTCAAACTAGATCGAAGTATCGACGGGGATCTTTAGACCATTTGTAGATCTAAAGACGTCTTGTGATAATCCATCGTTAACAGACTCTGTTTTGTGTGTGATTGATCACAAGAGATTGAAGTTGATTGTGTGCAGGTGTTTATTGAAGATCTAAGAAGATTTGAAGACAAATAAGATTTCTTATTTGAGTTCATAATCTTTGGTGTGCATAAAACTTGGTCGCCTGGGGATCCAACTATAATCGGTTTATCTTTTGATAGATTGGATTGATTAGTTGTGTAGATCGGCATCAATATATTTCTTTTTAATTTATAGTATTGATTGCATAGTCTAAACAATTACTTTGGTAGTTGTTAAATAGATTGATCTAAGAACCCGACATTGGAGTTTATTGGGATAAACGGAAGAGCCTTTATCAAACTCATATCACGTTGTTTGAAAAGAGTTGTTACCGAACAGATTTTTTGTTCCTTTACTGTTTGGAATACGAACCAAAGGAATTGTTCCAAGTGCGTGACTTATTGTAAGTTGGAGGCGCAAGGATACAAACGGAACTAGGTGAACTATAGGTTTAGTTGCTTGGTCTCAACTATACGAAGTTGGTTTTGATTTTGTATAGCGGCTTAATCCTGAGAGTATTCAATTCTGGACAAGGTCCCGGGGTTTTTCTGCAATTGCGGTTTCCTCGTTAACAAAATCTTGTTGTGTCTTTTACTTTTGTATTTCTGCAATTATAATTGTTTTTATTATAATTAGAAGTAAAATACATAAACGTTAATTCCTAATTACTTGATAGCAATCCTATTGTGTTTGTTTAAGTCCGTACCTATTATCAAGTAATCATACTTCGTTGTTGTAGTGTCTCGATCTTGTATCCATAGATGATCACACGAAGGTGAACCGATTAGTTGTATTGTCTCGACTCAGTCCATAGGCAATCACTTTCGGAGAAAGGACTTATATGTGGAAAAGTTTTACATTGAGGTATATTTGGGTACCCTCGTCTTTTCACTATAAGTCTTGATTTCTAGTCTACTTATAGCCGAGTCTCGAATTAGGATAGTAAGTGTAGTTGAGCTCTAGACTCCACGGCGTTCATCAAATGAAGACGAAGAACTACTCGAGGGAACTTGTGGAACTTCATCGACAAAAGGTATGTGGAGACTTGAACTTATTTATCACTCAAAAGTCTATCTACTCTATCTCCTATTTGGAACAAAAGTCGTATTGCTATATAAACTTCAATTATACACATGTGCTATTTCGAGCCGAGTTTATCTCGCTTATCTATTTCTAGAAATATGTGTTGGTAAGCTTTCAATTTAGCCAAGTTCATCTTTACTCGTGATTTAATGTCATGTTGATTATTTCAATAACTTGAAAATCGCTTTGATGAAAATAGTTTGTGGATAACAACTATTTTCTAAGAAAGTTTCAATGATTGAAATGATAGTTTAGAACAAGTAACCAAGTTTGGATATAAACATATTGTGTTCTCACATTTGTGTAAAAGTCCAAAACCTGGAACCTAAAGTATGCGTACATGTACTGGCGGTTGTTGGAAATTCGGGCTAGTATGTGTACGCATACTAGCGGAAGTTTCACGTCCGTGAATTTCTGCTGGAGTTTGGAAGTGAAAAACAAACTCAATCCGGTAACTTAAGTATGAGTACCCGTTTGCATACCTAAGCAGGTTAATTTCTAAAATCGGTTTGTTCATGAAATAATACATTTATATATTAAGGAATGCTAATCTTTGCAAACCGTGCTATAATGTTCATGAATTGATTCGAGTGAATCAAAATAAATTTTGCTTCGATTATGTCTTGTATACTTCTATGAGATCTAAGCAATTGAACAACTCTCTAACTAGTTCATTTGAGTCATTTGAACTAGTTATGGTGAAGGTGAATAAGGTTGATATGAAAGTGCTCATATGGCTAACCATTGGTTAACTATTGTTGAAACGACTAAGTGTACACGTTTAGTGTTAGAGCACTGCTCGGTAGAACTCGCATGCGTTGATATATCAAGCATGTTTGTCAATGTTAGTGATCAAAACTATAAGTCTTGATTTCTAGCCTATTTATAGATATCTCAGACTAGGACATAGATTGTGTAGTTGAGCCTTAGACTTCACGACGTTCATCATTTGAAGACGAAGAACTACTAAGGGGAGCTTGTGGAACTTCATCAACAAAAGGTATGCGGAGACTGAAACTCATCTATCACTTGGAAAGTCTATTTCTAACCTATCTCCTATATTGAGACATAAGTCGTATTACGATATAGTTTTCTATATACACATTTGAGATTTCGAGCTGAGTTTATCTCGCTTACACATTTCTCGAAATATGCGTTGGCAAGCTTTCGTTTCGACCAAGTTCATCTTATATCATGTGAAAATTGCCGAGTAACATCTTACATGGTTTGTGTGATACAATCATTTGGTGTAGACTTGGAATGTTTCGTTATGATTATTTCAATATCTAGAAAATTGCTTTGATGCTAATAGTGTGTGAAAACGGCTATTGTCATCCTCTAAGAAAGTTTCAATGATTGAAATAAAGAGTTTAGAATCATGTAACCATGTTTGGATATAAACATAGTGTGTTGTCACATTTATGTATAAGTCCAAAACCGGGAACCTGAAGTATGCGTACTCGTACGCGTACTGGCGGTTGTTGGATGTCTGGGCCAGTATGCGTACATGTACGCATACTGGCGGAAGTCCCACATCCGTGAATTTATGCTGGAGTTTGGAATGTAAATTGGTATGCGCACCCGTTCTCTTACTGGAGTAACCAAACTCGTTCCGGCTACTTAAGTATGCGTACCCGTTTGTATACTTGAGTTGGTTACTTTCTAAAATCGGTTGTGTACATGAACTTAAACATTTATAAAATAAGGAATGCAATCTTTGCAAACCGTGGCTATAATGTTCATGAATTGATTCGAGTGAATCAAACCGATTTTGCTTCAATTGTGTTCTTGTATACTTCTATGAGAATATAGCAATTGAGCGGATTTTTAACTAGTTTCATTTGAGCCATTTGAACTAGTTATGGTTAAGATGAATAAGGTTGATATGAGAGTAATCATATGGCTAACTTAGGTTAACTATTCTTGAGCCAACATGGTGTACACGTTTAGGTACGGTTACATACGCTAAAAGCAATCGACGATGCTCATGACGGTGAGTTAGGATTTTATTTTCTAGATTTGATTTGCTCGAGGACTAGCAAATAATAAGTTTGGGGGTATTTGATAGACGCATTTTTGTGTCTATTTTGATCTCAATTATGTGTATTGTTAGCGCTCGATTTTGTAGTTATTTGATTATTTTATGTTTTTGTAGGTGTTTTGGAGAAATAAGCTTTTACGGAGAAATCGGCTCGAAAAGTGATTTTTGCATCCCCCAGTGGAATTACTACAAGGAGTCTTGGCTAAGGGGCACTTCACTGATAAGGGGCATCCTAAATACTGTTTGCACCCACCTACTATTCGCACCCCGTCAGAGGATAAGGGGCATTCCTCCTTTATTGTTTAAAAATAGAAATTGGCGGGAAAGTATTACAGCCGTATTACGAGTTTTGCTGGATTGATTTTCGTTGAGTTTTTGTCGGATTTTCTCGATCAGTTGGATTGGATTGGGCCTCTTTGGATGAAACATGAGCGGTAATGTAGTTGGAATTGCTAAAGAAGGGTTTCTACACTCAGTTCTCGACAAAACAGAGAAGAAAAGTGCTCGGGTCTTTGTTATATTTTTGGAAGAGTTTTTAGAAGAATTAAACATGGGGATTAACTGGTGACCTAATAACAAAGTAAGTTGACGTGTTTAGGAGATTAAAAAGGGATCGAAAACTCTTATATGTGGAAATTATCACGATACAGGGAGAAGAATATCTCGAGGAATTATTCTAAACAGAGAAGTTACGTAAAAAAAGGAAGTGAATATCTTCCCTGTCAGATTTGAGGTTATCAAATAACAGAAGTTTGAGATTAAAAAAGAACTGAGTTGCCGCGTTTAGAAGATTTGGGTGGGAGAAAAACCCGTGATTTTCATTGAGGAAAAGAAGATATTTTGGGAGATTTAATCGAGTTGTGGCCTATATAAGAGGTTTAAGAGTCTTAGAAAAGGGGGGTCGAGACTTTGGGGTAAAATAGAGGAGAGGTTGGAGCTGCAGGAGAGGTTGCAGGAATCGGGTTTCTGCTGCTGCTGAGGAAGGAGGAGACGAAGAACATTGGACCAACAAAGACAGTCGCAGTTCTGCTACATCAGTAAACTATCGTTCTTCTACAGTCTTATAAAATTGTAACAGTGACTTCTGTAACGACCATTAAGTGTTGCAGATTCTCTGTATTATTATTCCTCTTCAATAAAAATACCTTTTGAGCCATGTTTCTATCTTATGAGTGTGTTTCGAGCATGATGAGCTAAACCCCAACACTGGGACGACGGAGGAAGCCATGTTTCACAATTGATTGGTAACTATAATGATTGTTCATGACTTTTTGCATTGATTAAATTGATTTATGATTTTTATCAATTAGTTGTGATTTTGTCTGATGACGTATGCTCAGACTTAGAGCTTTTGATGCGTCATGCTTATGATTTACAATTAATCTTTTACAAAATCTACCTTTGGCAAATAAATAGAGTCCATAAAAGAGCTAGAATTGTTATGAATCAATATACGAACCAATTGAATGTGATTAATGGTGGAAACCCGAGTCCCAGTTCTCTTGATATTTTGTGACAAACTTGTGTAAATATTATCTTTGTTTTTATTTGTTTTAATCTGAAATCGAATCTCTACAAGTCTTTGAACGAACTTTTACTTATCACTTTCAAAACTACACCAATTTTTATTTTTGGACTTGGACAATATTTTTGAAACCCTAAGGAAGGGTTAAAAATTAAATATACACTGTTTGCAGGGAAGGACGACAGTTACGATACTGTCTCGGCCCCTCGGGTTCGTACACTGACATCGGAGTCGGTGGCACGAGTCGACTTCAACGGTTCATCGCCCGTCAGTACGGAGGTAAGACTCTATCCACCCATGAATCCCCGTCGGTGGGTTTTATTCGTGTGACAACTCACACCCCGCAATAGAATGTCGAACTAGTATTACAATAGCCAATACAAAGAATATCCGACTGAGTTTCAAAATGGACGTTACTACTTTGACCATAGTGTGAATAGTGGTTGGGAACATCAGCCTTTTCAAGGTTATGGCTCATACCATGATGAGCCCAATTACTATCCACACACGCACCGGTCATACGAGCAAAATTCTTATATTTCTCCTTTAGACGAGTCTCTCAGGAAATTAGAGGAGTCGACACATAAGATAGCTAAGATGAATAACTTAGTTTATGACGAAGGAAAACTTTCTATAGAGGAATCCCTCAAGATGATAGATGAGACGAACGAAAGAATTGCTCGAAATAATCTTGATTTCGAGTACAGTGTGTCTAATAATACCCTTGAAAATGAGGATAGTTATTTGCATAATCAAGATGACGAGGATAAAATTGGTAACACTACTTATTTAGATGAGGTTCAACCATTTTCATGTTATTATAATGATGATTATGATGAGGATAGTGCTGATGAAGAATTTGAAATAAGTAGGCATAGTGATCAGGAATTTGTTACTCCAATTGAGCTTTACAATGATAATATTATTTCTAGTCAAATCCAAATAATTTTAATAATTATTCACCTATTCAAAAGGACGAGGATTTGACTAGAGATACCCACGTTTTAGACGATGTAGTACTTCCTTTTTATGAAGCCGATGATAGTTTTGAGGAACGAGTTTATCCTAAGAATATTGTTTTCGAGTCTAGCGATTTAGAAACATTAGTCTTAGATAAAGAAGATAGACTCGTAGAGAGTTCAAATATTAGTGAGGATGCATCAGCTGAGTATAACCTAGAAGAAGCAATTGACCATTTCCAGAAATCTGAAGACCTAGAAATTAGGGAAATTATAGTTAGTCTATCTAGAGACACCCAAAACTCTAAGTTTGGGGGTGATTATCATTCTCCATGCGCTTCACCTTTGACTCTTATAGAGATCCCTCACTTGGGACTTAATATATGTGCCTCAACCATTGTGCCAGATTACCTTCATACTAGCTCTCTCGAACCTAATAATGTCCAGGAAGAAGTTCAGTTGTTAGAAACCAATCCTCTGGTTGATGTGGTTTACCCAGGCTATGATACCCAGATTGATTTTGTTTTCCCACCAAATATTTTTCAACCAATTGTGGGAATGTATGAGTTCAAAATGTGTCAGTTATTAAGTTCTGAGACCAAACCTAATTATTTTAGGAGAATAGAAACGACACATTTGCTTAAAAATGACCACTACTCTCATTGTGGTCAACTGTATGAGTCAAAACTGATTGACCTAGAGGATCCTCAATTATTCAGGTTATTATTATGTGCTTCTAAGTTCTTATTTGAGTTTTTACAGACTTTACAACCTGAACCGGATCTTAGCTTTGAGGAATTCAAAGACATGAAAATATTTTATCTCGACCCAGTTATAGAGTTTCGAACCGAACCACACCTAGATGTAGTTGTCTTAAACAGGAAACTAGACAAGGGTGTGCTTTATTTGTTAATTTTCTTGGCATGTTGCAGATTCCTTTTACTTGTGATAGCTCTATTTGGTTTTGATGACCCACAGAAATTCCGGCTATTACTTTATGATTTTACGATGTGACTAATCCTTTCCTAGTCTGGATGAAGACTTTAAGCTTAGCACTTCTTGGGAGGTAACCCAATATTCATGCGACACGGTAATATCTTTCCTTAACTCTTTTACTTCAAATGGTAACAGTTTCTCCTTGTTCATGCTTTTAATTTTATCTTTAGAACATTGAGGACAATGTTAGATTAAGTTTGGGGGTATGGGAGAAACATTTTAGTTGCATTGTTAAACTCCAAAGCCTAGAAATTTATGCTTATTAAGGATGGCACTAACCAATCTAAGTGGATGGAAGCATTTTGGTTGTAGGAGTTGAGGAACCAATCTGATTAGATGGAAACATCTAAAGAGTCTATTCATAAAATCACAGAGCTCATGTGTTAGAATTAAAGAAAAATACATGGTAGTTTCGCCATATCTCGTTGAATCCTTTTCACTACTATTTTTATTTTGGTTTCTTTAAAATATGTTTCTCTAAGTGATTAGATGGGGCTCACGATTCAAGTTGTTACCACTGCTAGGGTGAAATAGAGTGATTGAGATACCCAATATATATATATATATATATATATTATGAAAAAAAAAAGAAAAAAAGAGAGAGACCAGACCACCAGACCAACCGGAATAAATTCAATAAAGTCGACCACTGGTACCCTTGTATATGCCAGCTGAGTTGACCTAGAGTTAGGATTATCGACCACTGGTTCCCTGGTATATGCCAGTGTGTTGATATTAGTCCAGACTAGTATCTCATTCAATTAGGATAGTTCATTTTGGCAGTGGCCTTCAGACATATATGAGAAACACTGTTCACCTTAGTCAACATCAAAACCATCTACGTTTTTATATACATCCATCTTCTTAATCTATCCATGTGATTGGTTGACTCCGGTTATGATGTCCAGAAAATATCTGAGTAGAGCTGTGTCACT
Organism: Papaver armeniacum; assembly: GCA_023531295.1. Taxonomy (NCBI): domain Eukaryota; kingdom Viridiplantae; phylum Streptophyta; class Magnoliopsida; order Ranunculales; family Papaveraceae; genus Papaver; species Papaver armeniacum. The sequence continues at coordinate 82,334 of JAJJWW010009528.1, forward strand.
TATATATGAATTTTAGTATGCTTGAGTGCAAACTCGTGTACAACAATTGAAATTTCGCATAAGGGTACTTCCTCCTGTAGTCAATAAGTATGCCAACCAAGGAGATTCTTTAGTGCCTTCCAAGGTTCTGTGTAGGTAGCTAAGATCTGGAGTAAAGGTTTTGTGGGTATATCTCTTGTAAGCCCTCCCGAGACTATAACTCGGACACTAGGGCCACCTAGGGGTTTAAAGGCTTATTGCATACGCTAAATGCAATCTACGATGCCTGCGACAGTGAGTTAGGATTTTATTTTCTAGATTTGATTTGCTCGAGGACTAGCAAATAATAAGTTTGGGGGTATTTGATAGACGCATTTTTGTGTCTATTTTGATCTTAATTATGTGTATTGTTAGTGCTCGATTTTGTAGTTATTTGATTATTTTATGTTTTTGTAGGTGTTTTGGAGAAATAAGCTTTTACGGAGAAATCGGCTCGAAAAGTGATTTTTGCATCCCCAGAGGAATTACTACAAGGAGTCTTGGCTAAGGGGTACTTCACTGATAAGGGGCATCCTAAATACTGTTTGCACCCACCTACTATTCACAACCCGTCAGAGGATAAGGGGCATTCCTCCTTCATTGTTTAAAAATAGAAATTGGCGGGAAAGTATTACAGCCGTATTACGAGTTTTGCTGGATTGATTTTCGTTGAGTTTTTGTCGGATTTTCTCGATCAATTGGATTGGATTGGGCCTCTTTGGATGAAACAGGAGCGGTAATGTAGTTGGAATTGCTAAAGAAGGGTTTCTACACTCAGTTCTCGACAAAACAGAGAAGAAAAGTGCTCGGGTCTTTGTTATATTTTTGGAAGAGTTTTTAGAAGAATTAAACACGGGGATTAACTGGTGACCTAATAACAAAGTAAGTTGACGTGTTTAGGAGATTAAAAAGGGATCGAAAACTCTTATATGTGTAAATTATCACGATACAGAGAGTAGAATATCTCGAGGAATTATTCTAAACAGAGAAGTCGTAAAAAAATGAAGTGAATATCTTCCCTGTCAGATTCGAGGTTATCAAATAACAGAAGTTTGAGATTAAAAAAGAACTGAGTTGCCGCGTTTAGAAGATTTGGGTGGGAGAAAAACCCGTGATTTGCATTGAGGAAAAGAAGATATTTTGGGAGATTTAATCGAGTTGTGGCCTATATAAGAGGTTTAAGAGTCTTAGAAAAGGGGGGTCGAGACTTTGGGGTAAAATAGAGGAGAGGTTGGAGCTGCAGGAGAGGTTGCAGGAATCGGGTTTCTGCTGCTGCTGAGGAAGGAGGAGACGAAGAACATTGGACCAACAAAGACAGTCTTGATTCGCTACATCATAAACTATCGTTTTTCTACTGTCTTATAAAATTGTAATGATGACTTCAGTAACGACCATTAAGTGTTGCGAGATTCTCTCGTATTATTATTCCTCTTCAATAAAAATACCTTTTGAGCCATGTTTCTATCTTATGAGTGTGTTTGAGCATGATGAGCTAAACCCCAACACTTTGGGACGACGGAGGAAGCCATGTTTCACAATTGATTGGTAACTATAATGATTGTTCATGACTTTTTGCATTGATTAAATTGATTTATGATTTTTATCAATTAGTTGTGATTTTGTCTGATGACGTATGCTCAGACTTAGAGCTTTTGATGCGTCATGCTTATGATTTACAATTAATCTTTTACAAAATCTACCTTTGGCAAAGAAATAGAGTCCATAAAAGAGCTAGAATTGTTATGAATCAATATACGAACCAATTGAATGTGATTAATGGTGGAAACCCGAGTCCCAGTTCTCTTGATATTTTGTGACAAACTTGTGTAAATATTATCTTTGTTTTTATTTTTTTAATCTGAAATCGAATCTCTACAAGTCTTTGAACGAACTTTTACTTATCACTTTCAAAACTACACCAATTTCATAGACAATCACTTTCGGAGAAAGGATTTATAGTTAGGAAAAGTTTTATCTTGAGGTATATTTGGGTACCCTCGCCTTTTCAATTGGTATCTGAGCAGGCAAACACGAAAAGATCTAACAATCTGTGTTTGGTGCGATCCAACCTATAAGAATGAATCTAATGAGTTATTCAGTTAACGTACCACCAAGATTTAATGGGACAAACTACCCATTATGGAAATCGGCTATGAAAGCTTTTCTTCAATCCCGAGATTTTAATACACGGCTATTGATCGAAGAAGGATACCAACGAACGATTGATTATTCGGAGTCAGAGTTTAAATGTTTGGCGTCTTATACTCTTGAAGAAATAGTTCTTGCAAAGCAGAAATCGGATGGGTTGAATGCCATCATACATGCAGTTAATCATGATCTTCTACATCATGTGCTGACCTGTAGAACTTCTAAAAAGGCATGGGATATTCTTGAGAGCGTATTCGAGGGAGATGAATCTGAAAAAGAAGCTATACTTCTTTCCCTTTCATCTAAATGAGAACATCTCAAAATGGATGATAACGATACATTCGAGGATTTTAATTCTATACTTTCTGAGATTTTCAATGCATCTTTCTTTCTTGGAAAGGCTACACCTGAAAAGGAAATAGTATGCAAAATTCTCAGATCGTTACCATCCAGATACGAGTCTAAGAAACATGCCATAATAGAAGGTAATGATCTTTCTATACTTTCTCGGATCTCTCTCGTAGGAAAGTTAAAGATCTTTGATAGAGAAATTCTGCTGAATAATGAAACTAAGAAACGTTGCCAAGAGGACAAGGTATATGTTTAAAAGGAGCTTGACTCAACTATTGTGCTTCTAGCGCAACGAATGAAGGACATCTTATCTATTGATAAACATGTTCCTGATACACTATCGGTTTGCCATAAAAAGGGTAATGATGAAGTACAATGCTTCAAGTGCCGTAGATTCGGACATATGGCAAAACACTGTCCCAGCAGAAGAACTCAAAAGTGGAACAAAGCATATGTCTCCACTCTTGATGATATTCCGGAGGAAGAATCCAATGAAGAAATATCTATGTGTAATGCACTTCTTGCCAATTATAACAATGATGAATCCTGTGAGTCTAATCAACTCCTAGAAAAACTTGAGTTGGAAATTAAGGAAAATATAAGGTTAAGCACTGGTACTTGAAAACTACTGTTGAAATTCCTTTCGAGATAAAACCCGTATGGTAAAATCTGAACAAGAAAAATTGGGTGAAAAACCAAGAGAATCGGAAACTAGTCTTTCTGATAACATGATAAGTTCTTCATGTGGAGAAAATAATCTCACTACAATCCTTCTTGAAAATAAACTTATCAAAGCTCTTCGTAAGGGGATAAAGAAGACTGGTAAGTTTATGAGATCTCAAAAGGAAATTGCAAACTCTTGCAATTACAAGGGAAAGAAAAAACAGAAGGAAACACAGTCTATAGTGTTTATAAGTCATCCTAAAGATGTCTTTGTTGACTATGGTGAGAATAATTCTCACCTCAACACGCGTTGATTGTGTTGAAAGTTGCATCCTCACTTGTTGCCCAAAATTCTGATTGTGGGGAAGCATAAATCTGGGCAAGTGGTTCACATCTGTTTATTCAGTGAAAATAATAGATATCTTTTATTTTTGGGAAAAATAGTTTTGGTTTCCGTAAATCAAATTATTCCTTGATTTTCTCCCATCTTATATATATCTTCTTCATGTCCGAAAGAAGACTGTTCTATTTCAATGGAGAAATCGGCAAAAGAAGGGTCATTTCTTAATGATTTAGCACTCTGTGCATCAGTCATGACTGAAACTCATAACTCTCAAGATTCTCTTAGAAAGTAGATTCTTACTGTTAAAGGTTGCATTAGATATCATGAGTTGATGATAAAGGATTCAAAAGAAGTACTAACTAATCTTCACTCTCAACTGTTCGAGATGAACAAATCATCTACTGAAAAGGGAAGTGCTCAGAAGAATTTGAATCCAGTTTTTGAAAGCAATCTTCAGAAGAACTGAGAAGGAAAATAGACATCAATTTTAGATTTCTTTCAATGATTGTATTAGGTCTATTATGAATAAAACTATTATGAATAAAATTATTTAATTTATAATTTTTCTTGTGATAGTTTTTGATTTACATAGCATGTGATTGAATGCTTTATGATTATTGCTATGTATGTTTATGGGATGTTTGATTTCGGTTTTATTACCTTGATATTTGATCTCATAATGTTGTGAACCATTATGGTTTGGGTGACTTTTTGATTTAGCAGATTAAGTTCTAGCCCATGATGGTAGGCTTTATCAAAGGATCATGAGGGGTTCTGATAGAAACAATATGTGAAAAAGTCACAATATGTTGAATCGGTTTTGGTTTAGCATAAAAGCATATGTGTTTCGAGGGTTTTCAACTTTTGCTTGCAATAGTTAAAAACCGGTTTTCAACCTTTCGAGGGTCAATTCTCCCTGGAAGAAGATGCAAACATATTGGAGAAGAGGATGCGAAATTTGAGGTAAAAATCTTGTTAGTTAATTGTTTTCCTGTTTAAGAAAAGCTTGATTTTATTGCGTATATTTATTGCTTTTGCTTAACAAAATTTCGGTACAATTGATGTTTTATTCCATTATGTGTGTGTGATTTAATTGGTTCCGGTTAAGAAAAACTATTGTTATCTTGCTTTATTGTGTGGTATCAATCGTTTAGGCTTACAAAATTTTGGTGCAATTGCCGTGCTTTAATGTCTATGTTGTTTAAATTGCTTCCGGTTGAGGTGAATAAGTATGCAAGTTGATTTATTTTGGTTTGTATGAATTGTTTATGTCTTAACGAAAGAAAACGTTTACGGGATGAATTGTTTAGTCCAATTCGATTCCGTATAAGAGAAACTAAGTTAATTCTGATCTTAGTTAGACTTATCAAAGTGGAGGTTTCGGTTATTCAAGTCTAATCGAATGCCTTAACAAGAAATTCTAGTTAACTAACCTAGTACTTGTCTTGTTTAAAACTAAAAGGTCTAAGTTATATGGATAATTAGAACTTGATGAGAAAAATAAAGTTATTTTTATTTTGGTCTTATCGAACAAGCGATTGTATCTGTACAATCGATTTAACAAAGGGACTAAGGTGCTTAGTTGATTTTTGGTTTGCTAAACTATTAGGGAAAATTGCTTCGGGCAATTGTTTCCTTGATAACATATCAAAACAAAATTACTTTGTAGTTTCGTTTTGATATTGGTTATCAAAAATTGTGTGTGGAACCCTCGTGCTTAACTCTATAGGTTGCATGTCTATTTTGAGATTTGTAAGATTCTTTTCGGTTTGTCCTTTATTTTTTTCGTTTCTTTGTCATTTTGTGACAAAAAGGGGGAGAAATATATGGAGTAAACAAGTGATACTGGCATTGATTTTATATTGATTGGTATCACTAAAGGAAAGGACATTGGTGCTTAAACGTTTAACTAACGAAAGAGTGAAAACATAGACTAAGGGGGAGTAACATATCATTACAAAGGAATAAAAAAGACGTGCGGATTGATAAAATCTACCTATCTTACCTTTAGGGGGAGTAATATTCTTTGTTATCATAATGTCAACAACGGAATTTAAGGATTGAATGTATATAGGTTATTGTGTTGTTGAATTCGGGAATCAAGCGTATGTGTATTGAACTTGTAATTTGTTTATCCATATGATGTAAGAGTTTTGTCGCTAAAATTGACAAAGGGGGAGATTGTTAGAGCATAGCTCGGTTGAACCCACCAAGCGTTGGTATGTCAAGTTTGGTTGTCATATTTTAGTGAATCAAAACTCATTTAAAGAGTCGCTTGATTATGTACTAGAGTCAACTTCGTATAGGTTTGCTTGAAAGTATTAGGATATGAGACATTACAAGTATTGAGAATACTTGAAGAAGTGAAGAAGTAAGAAGCTACAACGACAACATCATCCTTCCACTTGAGGTTAGTGATATTTGACTTGAACTGTTTCATTCCCTAACGTATCTTTCAAGTCGTGCGTATTGAAAACAAAACTGTGAAGCATGAACACTCTAGTTATACATAGTATTAAGGAATACAATACGAGGTTTATTGCTTAACCATTAAACTTTGTAGATAAGACATCGACATAATCGTTTAAATGTTATTGTGATTATGTATGGGTATGAGGTAAGGATTTCATCCTAGGAAACAGTGTTTTACATGTGTTTTAAGGAAGTAAATTCATGAACTTGTTTTGTGAATCGAAAAGGAAATCTCCAGGCGTTATTGGTATTGTTATTCATTGCATATCTTGTGAACAACCAATATGTGTGATTAGTATAACCGCTCATGACTTGTTTGTGTTCTTGGTAAAACTATTCACAAAGGTATGACTTTTGTATTGGTATTACTTTTATTAGTGAAAACGATCTTAAGTAATCACCTAAGATGGTATGATCGAGTTTTTGATTTTGTGTAAGACCGACTATGGGTAAAGAGGAACCGATCCTAGTAAGAGGTGCAACACATCACAAAGGGGAATCGATCCTTGTATGAAGTGCATCATGTTTTAGCAGATAGGGGAACCCATCCTATGGACATGTGCAACACGGTTTTAGGCAAAGGGGAACCGATCCTATGGACATGTGCAACACATTCAAGTTAGATACCATATATATGTGGGGAACCGATCCTAGTACCTAGTCAACCGAATTTTGGAAAGCTAGTGTGACTATGCACAGTACTCACATGGAGGTAAAACCGAAACTTGTTTTGGTAGAACCATTAAACCCATGATTGGTGATTGAGTGTTCTTGATCAATCACATAGTTCTTGAAAGTCAGATGAACCAATTCTAAACTTGTTGGAAGTGTGGCAAATCAGTTTTAAGATTGTAAGTATGAAAGAGGACTTATAGAGTAAGGATGTCGACATACTTTGAACATGTGCAGTAACGCTTATCTTTAATTGTTCAAAGTTATGCCTTTATAGCTAAAGGAAGAAAATCCCAGGATCGAAACATAAATAAGTTAAGAATCTTTTATTTAAGGTTTTTAATTTTATTTTAGGAAAATGAGAATTAGTAATGTGCATTTACTAGTTGAAAATTTTCCAAAGAGATTTTTGGTCAATATTTTGGACAGAGCATTTCCAGGAATTATGGAAACCGAATTTGGAATATATTGCATATATCTTGAGAATATTTTCAGTTTTGGAAATTCCTTGGTGTCCAAACTTCCTTGTCTATAAATAATTGAAGTTTGCATTTCTAGCAAACTAATCCTTCGTGACAACAAACTTCCTTGGTTGTGTTGTTACTGGTGAAGCCGCATATTCAGAGAGGAGAGTAACCTAATTAGGCAAAATCTCTTATGGCCGCTCAGTTTAAAGTCTTCTTTGGGATTGAGAAGCTCTATTTGTACCATTGGTGGGAAACTAGATAATTGCGGTTTATCTTGTGTTTTTGATTGATTTGATTGACTAATGGTGGTTGAACTTTGATTGCACCTAGTTTGTTTATGCTTGAGAATCTTCTCTTCTGATATAAGATTCACTCAAACTAGATCGAAGTTTCGACAGGGATCTTTAGATTGTTTGTAGATCTAAAGGCGTCTTATGATAATCCATTGTTAATAGACTCCGTTCTGTGCGTGATTGATCACAAGAGATTCAATTTGTTGTGTGAAGGTGTTTATTGAAGATCTAAGAAGATTTGAAGACAAAGAAGATATTGAATATTTCTGATTTGGGGTTCATAATCTTTGGTGTGCACAATACTTGTTTCGGTATAGAGTATCCAACTATAATACTTTTATCCTTGTGGTAGATTAGATTGATTAGTTGTGTAGATCGGCATCAATACAATTCTTTGTGATTAAAAGTATTGACTGCAAAATCTTAACAATTACCTTTGGTAGTTGAGAATAAGATAGATCTAAGAACCTGACAAAGGAGTTTATTGAGATAAACAGAAGAGCCTTTGTCGAACTCACATCACTTGGTTGAAGAGAGTTGCTACCAAACAGATTTGTTGTTCCTTTACTATTTGGAATACGAACCAAAGGAATTGTTCCAAGTACGTGACTTATTCCTAAGTTGGAGGCGTGAGAATACAGACGGAACTAGGTGAACTATAGGTTTAGTTGCTTGGTCTCAACTATACGAAGTTGGTTTGATTTTTTATAGCGGCTTAATCTTGAGAATATTCAATTCTGGACAAGGTCCCGGGGTTTTTCTGCATTTGCGGTTTCCTCGTTAACAAAATCTTGTTGTGTCATTTACTTTTATTTTCCGCAATTATAATTGTTTGTTATTATAGTTTAAAGTAAATTACACAAACGTTAATTCCTATTTTACTTGATAGTAATCCTATTGTGTTTGGTTAAGTATGAACCTCTTATCAAGTAAACATACTTCGTTGTTGTATTGTCTCGATCTCGTATCCATAGACGATCACATGAAGTGTGAACCGATTAGTTGTATTGTCTCTACTCAGTCCATAGACAATCACTTTCGGAGAAAGGACTTATAGGTAGTAAAAGTTTTAGCTTGAGGTATATTTGGGTACCCTCGCCTTTTCAGAGGTGATTGATAATACTAGGCTGTTCTTCGGGAATATAAGTCCGGGTTATTAATTGGTTCATGTTCACCTTGATTTATCAAAAGACGGAACAAAAACTCTTGGGTATTTCTGTAGGAGACAGATTTATTCATTCTATAAACTTTTTTGTGTGAGACAGATTTGTTTATCAAGTCTCCGACTTTGGGTCGTAGCAACTCTTGGTTATGGGTGAGATCAGCTAAGGGAATCAAGTGCGTAGTATCCCGCTGGGATCAGAGACGTAAGGAACGCAACCTGTACCTTGAATCGGTGTGAGATTGATTAGGGTTCAACTACGGTCAGCCGAAGTTCATTGGTAGTAGGCTAGTGTCCGTAGCGGCTTAATACGGTGTGGTGTTCAAACAAGACTAGGTTAGGGGTTTTTCGCATTTGCGGGTTTCCTCGTTAACAAAATTACGTATCTCTGTGTTATTTCTTTTCCGCATTATATTTTGTTATATAATTAAAATATCACAGGTTGTGCATTAAGATCAATCAATTAGATAATCCAACCTTTGGTTGTTGATTTAAATTGAATGACACTTGAACATTGGTCTTTGGTACCGTTCAAGTTGTTTCAGATAATAATCAGGCTCGCGGATTTTAATCTGTTTGATTTGCTGATTACATTGTGAAACAGAGGTATAAACTCTTTGATATACTTTTCTCTAGATTGAGTCTGACTGTCTAGTTGATTCTCTAGAAAGTATATTGGAGTAAGTCCTCTCATATTTCCAAACGAATTGTTGGGTGTGGTTGTTGTACCCCCGTATTTTCAATTGTTATCAGATCAGGCAAACAAATTAAAGACCTTATAAGTCAGTGTTTGTAGCGATCTTATATGGACAAAAGTGCTATCTCTATAAACGTACCACCAGTCTTCGATGACTCAAATTACTTGTGGTGGAAAATTGCTATGCGTGCCTTTCTTCAAGCGCGTGATTTTCAATCATGGGTTTATGTAGGATATTGGTGCATATGACGATGCTGAGATACTTGATGCAAAGCAAAACTCCGACGGTTTGAATGCCATCATATATGCCATTACCCCGGATCTTCAGCACCATGTGACTACGTGCACTCGGTCTAAAGATCCTTGGGATATCTTAGAAACCGTATTTGAAGGTAATGCCAGTGAGAAGGAAGTCAGGCTTCAAAACCTAAATTCCGATTGGGAAAATCTTCGTATGGCATATGAAGATTCATTTGATGAGTTTAATCACAAAGTGTTCGAAATTGTTAATGCATCTTTTGCATTGGGTAAGACTATTCCTGAAAAGGACATTGTGATGAAAATTCTCAGATCGCTGCCATCTAGATATGATTCTAAGAAGCATGCCATCGTTGAGGGAAATAACCTTGATGCTCTCTCCAGAAATACGTTGGTTGGAAAGCTAAAGATCTTTGATCATGAGCATACATCCAAAATCGGAAAGGATGTTGCCTTTAAAGCACAAAAGAACACTAAATTACTTGACAAAAGAAAAAGTGTTTGTGTTAGGCTTAGAAACAATACCTACAATTGTGCTAATTGTAAGTATACAATGTCGAGTCTGTAAAACAGGGTAAGCACGAGTCGATCCTCAGGTACAAGGTGGGTGTAAGTTGAAGCTATGGTTTAACTACTACTGATTCAAATTGAGAGTAACCAAAAGGGGGGTTTTGTTTTCCGATACGGCTAGATGTTGGTAGTAACAGAGATAACAAAAATGAAAGCAAAGAGTAATCTAACAAGCACATAAATAGGGTGCTAGGGCATTCGAATCCACCTCTTAACCTATACTAAGTCAATGCAGTTTCAATACTAATCTTGTCCCTTGTATAGACATCGGTGAACTTCTAGGCTCTGCCGACTATCCAGATAACAGTGAAGATTCTAGTCTGCTGCACATCAAAGGGTGGTTTCAGGAGGATGGTTTAGTATCACTAAGATAATTATCTAATCCTAGTATTAGCTGCCCTCTCACAAAACAAACTAACCGCATATCAATTACTTATATGAGTAAACAATCCTGATACGGATATTCTAATCTCAACTAAGGTGTCCCTCCGAAGTACTAACTGTCATTAAAGCACAACTAGTCAAAGGATCGAACAATAATCAGTTAAACACGAGTTGCAGCACAATCAACATAGTGATTTTCTAACTAGAATGGATACATGGCATACACTGTGAAAGCAAAATGATGAAGTGCTCAGATTATATTATCCAAAACATTATAACACAACAAGAACAACATCAAAACTTGAATTGATCTTAGCAATAAATTAATGGTTTCATCTAAAACCTAACTATAAAATTATAACATCATGGAGATAAAACCAAACATGAACTACTGCTTGGTGCACCGGCTAATCCGGGCATGCCTTTTACATCACACTACCTTCTCTATTTATACATAAAAATCACTCAATTCGTCTTCAATTTGATAATTAATGGAGACCCAACTCACCATAACTATTATTCTGACGCTCCTCTTCTTCAATTTATCTCTGCAACTTTATTAATTTGATGTTTCATCCACTGTTGAGGATAACCCTAACCTATCTATCTCAAATCTAGCTTCCAGGATTACTATTCTTGATAGGAAAGAAGATAAGGGTGAGAGAGATCGAGATTAGAGATTCAATTGATGTTAATTAAGGTGGTGGTTGTGTGCAGAGATATAGGGGTGATAGGAGATGGAAGTGGCGAAGGTGCTGTGAAAGAGAGAAAGAGAAGCAAATAGGGTTGGGTTCTGTTCGATGGGGAAGAAAAGAAGAGGTGGCTTGGGTGTTGAGCAGTCGCTTCAAATATTGATGTCTTGAAGGATGGACAGTTGGATATTGGAGAGGTGTAGCATATTTGATGTAACGAGTTCAGATATGGGTTAGGGATTTTGGGTCTCTTGATTCTGCTAAGTGATGGATAACTGTTACAGAATTCAGTGATACAGAGAAAAGGCTAACTTGAATAATTGTTGCAGAACTGTTACAAATATGAAAGAAATGGTGACGGTTTCTGTTCTTCTTCTTCTTCTCCGGCAGCAACAACTAACTTCTCTGCGATTTTTATTCTTCGTACCAGAGCCCTCTGTGGTGCTCGAAATCGACCCTAAACTTTCGATAGACCCTCTAAGGGACTAGAACCACCCTTCAGGCACATGAGACAAGATGCATCAAAAAAACACAATCAGAAAACCCATCTCATATCAAGCAACCTAATTCTTCTTATCAACAAACCCATCTCAAATCCCCTTTTTTAGAACATCAATTTCTTCTTCAAAAGCTTCTCTGATTTACTGTTCAAGAAACCCTAACTTCTGATTTATAACAACTTACTCTTCTTCTTCATAATTAACAAAAACACCAACTCCTTCTTAATCTAACTACATCTCTCGATCTCAGACTCAATCATCTTCACCTTCATCAATTCTCAAAGAGAACCTAATTCTAATTCTCTGTAATCCCATTTCCTATTGCGTCTGATTAAACAACATAACAATCTTCACCACCAGATACACTTCATGGATCGAACCCCTATTAATTCATCTTCCAACCTCAGTTTGATTTCTCAAACATTCGCAGAAGAAGAAGAACAGAGAGAAAGGAAAAGAGAGACGAAGAAAGAAGAAGAAGAATGAAGAAGAATAAGAGTTTATCTTCTCGACCGGGTGAAGATAAGACCAAAGATAATTACTAGGACACCCATTTGCTTGGATAAGGGCTACCATAAAGTCAACCAATGAAATGATTATTTTACCCTTTAAGCTAATCTGATGATTTCTTCTTCGTCCAGTATCCGAATGACACGTTCGAGTAGCCTACTTCGCATAACTTTTCGAGATCTATTCAACGGTACTAGTTTCGTATCTAGATCGTTGTTAGATTAATTTCTATTAATTAACATTCGTGTTAAACTAATCGAGTTATTAGCGGTTACATCGTCTCTTGACCATCGCTAGACCAGTCAAATAGCGTTGACGAGCTTAAGGGTCCTTACAATCAATTTTAGTGACAAAACTATCAATACATATGGATTACAAAATAAATAAAACTTTGTAGATTCTCATTATACACGACTCGAAATCTTCATCACTTCCAAGTACTCCATGATTCTAAACGTGTTCAACTCAGCATCATAGTTGTTGAAGATCCGTAGCGATAACAATGAAAACAAGTGCTCTCGGTCATTGTTATACAATATCATAGTATTATTACACAGCATCAAAGTTCAATTGTATCACAACTTTGACAACAATACTATGGTGATATGTATCACTCCCCTTAGTCAATAATTCATCTCGACAAGAAACCCCCCCTTACATAATGATCCGTAAACCATATGTATTTGTAGTATGAAACTACACATTAATTCTCCCCTTTTTGTCAATATAAATTGGAAAAGGTACGAAAACTAGTGGGATCCTCATGAAATTTTCATGAGATACTTCATTACCAAAAGAGAATAACATACCAACTTATTTAGATGCAATCATAAATGACTCGAAGCTAAATGCATTCATCAAGGAGTTTATAAAGATATAAGATAACCCCTATAATATTCCACAGTATCAAGGCACTCCCCACAAAGATTTGGCAATTAAGATGATACATTTTACGGGTTGACTTTGATGTTGAAACGCCTCGTTTGTTCAAAATTTCTTTGAATCTGCACGTGATTTTGCGCTTCTTACTTTTTACTAGCATGTCAATCCTCCAATGTGTTTTATGTATCCATTCTCGCGAATACCTCTTCTACCATCCTTTGATATCCGACATTTCGCAAACCGAATGGCATTTTAGTATAGCAATATAATCCTCTTGGAGCGAAGAAAGCAGTGTGCTCTTGATCCTTGACTAGTCAGGATGTCAGTAATGGGCTTGTCTTTAGGGCAAGCTTTTATTTAAATCGGTGAAATCAATGCATTTTTATCAATTTCTAACTTGTGACAAACTACTGATGGATCTATGCCAGGCATTGCATCCATATCCCACGCGAAGATATCTTTATATTCTCGCAACAGACCAACAGTTCTTTCTTCTTCATTCGCTCCCATGCTAGTTCCAATCTTTAGCATCTTAGGTTCTTCCTTAGTTCCAATATTCACTTCTTTAGTTTGTTCAGCCGCAACGTAACTGGCCTTCGGTTCTCCCATAGGAGTTGGTCCTTTGGTTCCATCGCGGGATCATTTTTCTCCCAGATCTGTTAAGTATGCCTTTTCCTTCCTTCGCTTTGATCATGTAAACTCTGAATTCTTCTTCTTTCTTAGCTTCCCGCCATCTTTTGCGATGCTTAGATATATGTTGGTGTTGAAACTTGATACATTGATGAAGCGTCGACGCTACGCCTTTTATTGCATGTACCCATGGTCTTCCTAGTAACAAGTTATACGGTGATTCCATATCTACTATACTCAATGTCACCTGAGTTTCGATTCCTCCTAATGGAATCATCTCCTCTCTAACTTTGGTTATGGATTTACCAAAACCTTGAATATTATATGCCGCTGAAAGTCATATCCTCGTCTTCATATCCCATCTTTTTGTAAGTGTGATAGAACATTATGTTTACCAGACTCCTGTATCAATTAAACTCCATTTACCACCCAATCGATTCTTTTCCTCCTTACGCGTTAATTAAGTATCACTAATGGAGGGGTGATATTTTCTTTGATATCTCTGTAGTGAATGTTATCTCTTGTCTTTCCCAATCTTTCAAAGGTGATGTCATTTCTGTAATCTTCTTTCCTTCAAAATCCCGTTTGTGTATTCTTCCTCTGATATTTTTATGAAAATCCTAATCATTTCTTTTTGCCACATGCTATATCTTTTCCTCGCTTCATCCGATCTAAATTTCCCTTTGTTTTCTTGATCCAAACAACTTTAATTGCGATTTTCTTTCTTAACATATGTAGTGGATTCACACACTACACCCCTTACTCGATTTTGCCTAATTAATCCATTAGAAGATGTAAGATTAAGAACATTTATTGATTGAATTCATGAAGTCTTTACACAAGAAAATTGAATTACATTTAGAAGTTAGAACACTCTTAAACTTTCTCTCTCCTGATGACTTGCCTAACAATTCTCGAAAGATCTCTCTCTACAACAGACTCACTCGACCCTTTATATAGGGTAATACATAGTGGATGACAGCTAAGCTATCCCTTTATTTCGGAATGCCTAAATGTACAACTATTGATCTCGCGACACTTCTTAAAGCCAGAGTCTTCTTTATGTCTATCGTTATTCTTTGCGCCGTTTATTTTAGCTCTCTGCGACTGCCTCGCGACATCGTTGTTTATTAACCCCGCGAGTCCTGTACGTTGCGATATTATGGTCCTACAGGATCCTCATGAAATTTTCATAGAGATACTTCATTACCAAAATAGAATAACATACCAACTTATTTAGATGCAATCATAAATCTGAAGCTAAATGCATTCATCAAGGAGTTTATAAAGATACAAGATAAATCTCTTATAATATTCCACAGCCGCACTCCCCACAAAGATTTGGCAATTAAGCACAAGTTCAAAAAGAACTCTCCCCCATAAGATGTCATTCCCGAAAGAACAACAAAGGCGACCTTGCTTTTACAAGAAAAGAAGGATTTCTTTGGATATAACCAAATCACATGAAAACATGAATTTGAATCCAAAAAGCTCAATTGAATCAACCACAAAAATGATCAATTCAATTGGCCATGCTCGACATAAGAGAACTTACGGAGCAACAAATCTGCTACTCTTTCTCCGAAAGTTATAGAATAATTTGATGTAACTGTTACAGAATTTGGTGTTACATAGAAAAGGCTAACTTGAATAATTGTTGCGTTATAAATATGAAAGAAATGGTGACGGTTTATGTTCTTCTTTTTCTTCTATAGAAAGAGCCTAACTTCAGCGATTCTTATTCTTCGTACCAGAGCCCTCTATGGTGCTCGAAATCGACCCCAAACTTTCGACAGACCCTCTAAGGGACTAGAACCACCCTTTATATACACAACAGGGTCCGTATCTTCCCTCAATATCTCTCGAATTCTTCTCTCCCAAGTCTCGGTTATGTCTCCGAGAATATCTTTTTTTCTTTCCTCCTATGCGGCTGAAGTGTTCCATACTTTCCAAACTATGTCAAAAATTGATAGAAACAAATCTTCAGAGAATATCCTTTCCTAACTTCCATATATAATAGAGAAACCCGAGAATTTTCCTCTCCGCCCTATCTTGAAACAACTACCAATTATCACTAGATTCTTTCCTTCTTTTCAGTTCTAAAACACGTAACCAATATGTATAAATGGTAGTCAAACGAGTGTTGTCCAAATTCCTTAAGAATATCCCCTAAATATAATCACAGGCGAGCAATTATTCTTCACTGTTTTGTCTAACCATACTTGAAATCATTTTTTTTCTCCATTATAGAACACGTAAAAACCCTGGTTTATCGTAACTGAGTTATCCCAAGTGATTCCATTGCAAACATCACATAAAATCTCGTCCAAACAATCAATCCAAGAATACACAGTTGGAAATAGTTTTCCCGCCAAATTCTGGATTTGAAATGTTGAAGAAGATGCCCCTTAACCAGAGTAAGGGTGCGAATAGAAGTGGGTGCCCCTTAGCCATCTGGGCACCCACTTCTCTTTTTTGGGATAATATGGGGATTTAAAGCACAAAAGATGAATTAAATGCCAGTAAAAAGGTGTAGAAATATGCAATATTTGGCACTCATCAGTTTGTGTCTCTGAGGATGATTTTTCTGAGGCTGACTCATCAGATGAAGATCTTGACAAGTTAGTCTCTTTGATCACAAGACAATTTAGAGATCTTCTATTGAAGAGAAGTAAACGGTTCTCCAGAGACAAACCGAGATCATTGGTTAAACCTCACAATCGCATTCTACCTAAAAACAAGGATGATGAGGAGGAGGATGACGAGGATATGCCATAGTGCTTTAAGTGTAAAGGTTTTGGTCATTTTGCAAATGAGTGTCTGAACCGTAGAAAATACACCGGGAACAAAGGTCTTGCTGCAACTCTTGATGAAATGTCTGATCACTATGATTCCAATGAAGACGAAAAATCAAGTGTTGCACTTCTTTGTGAAGATATTGATTTTGATAATTGTAGCAATACTTACATCAATCTTGATATTCTTCCAGATGAAGACTCAACTTATCTGGAAGAAAAAATTGACCTTTCTATTGGAAACTCTCTGTCTGATTTTTCATGTTCCACTCTGTGTCTAGCAGCTTGCACATCTCGGGCGTCTGAATCATCTTATCCATTGACATGCTCTTATTGTTCACTCAAAGGTCATGAACTTTCAAAGTGTTTCAAGTACAAACACAAGATGAAATATGTCAATAAACTTCAACGAAGAGTTTAATCGACTAGCAAACAAGCTCAAACTTGTTCAAAAAACCGCTGAGGTATGTAATATTTTATCTTCTTCGAAGAAGTTAGTTTCCAAAGATAAGACAAGACCACCAGAAAAAAGAGTATGGTCTAAACATTTTGATAGACAGGGTTCTATGAATTCCTTTCAAAAAGGTTATGGTGGACAGATTTTTGTTCACCGTAGCACAACTTGATTGTGTTGTTTTGATGCATCTTGTCTCATGTGCCTGATCAAAAGAGACAAGATTGTGCACACCTCAGGCTTTAAGAATTATTATTATTTTTATTTTCTTAGCTTTGCTGTGTTTTGTAAAATTGGAATTCTTCATATCTAATTGATATTGGAAGAGGACTTTCTGTTTAATCAATAGAAGAGGGTTATTCTCGACAATTTTACTCTCTTTAGGGTTGTGGAATTGTGCGTGCGTGAACTTTTCGTGTGGTTAAAGGTTCCGTAACCCTACATTACTTTTCCTTCTTTGAAACTCTTTTTATCTTAAGACTGCTTGTTGAGCTTAAATTGTGATTTCCTCTCACAAACCCATACACGTATGGATACTCCAAGCATCATGTCTTCTGATGGAAAATATGTTAATATGATTGTTAAGTCATCAATCATGAATAAAAAAGAGAAATCTTTCGGAACTAGGTGAACTATAGGTTTAGTTGCTTGGTCTCAACTATACGAAGTTGGTTTGATTTTGTATAACGGCTTAATCCTGAGAGTATTCAATTCTGTACAAGGTCCCGAGGTTTTTCTGCATTTGCGGTTTCCTCGTTAACAAAATCTTGCCGTGTCATTTACTTTACAAAGTAATGATGTCGACATTCTTTGAACATGTGCAATAATGCTTATCTTTAATTGTTCAAAGATATTCCTTAATAGCTAAAGGAAAAAAATCCCGGATCGAAAAATAAGTTGAGAATCTTTTAATTAAGGTTTTTAATTTTATTTTTGGAAAATAAAAATTAGTAATGTGCATTTATTGTTTGGAGATTTTCTAAGAGATTTTCGGTCAATGTTTGGACAAAGCATTTCCAGGAATTATGGAAACCGAATCTGGAATATATTGCATATCTTGAGAATATTTTCGATTTTGGAAATTCCTTGGTGTGTTTGCATTTCTAGCAAACTAATCCTCAGAGCCAACAAAACTACCTAGTTGTGTTGTTACTGGTGGAGCCGCCTATTCGGAGAGGAAAGTAACCTAATTAGGCGAAATATCTTACGACGGCTCGGTTTGATTAACGAAACAAGATATTGTGGAATCACAAACGATGAGATGAAGGTGTTTGTGACTACTTTTCTATCTTGCCTATCCGGGAAATTAATCTCAAGCCAATCTTACGATTGTACTCAATCACGATAGAAAAAAGCAAGATTAGATCACGCAACTACAGAGAAAATAGTTGGGTCTGGCTTCACAATCCCAATGAAGTCTTCAAGTCGTTAACCTACAGGGTTTCGTGAAAAAACCTAAGGTTAAAGGAGAATCGAATCTAGCTTATACAACTAGTATCACATAGGAGGTGTGGGGATTAGGTTTCCCAGTTGCTAGAGTTCTCCTTTATATAGATTTCAAATCATGGTTTGCAATCTAAGTTACCTTGGTAACAAAGCATTCAATATTCACCGTTAGATGAAAACCTGAGTAGATTAAAGCTAATATCTTTCAACCGTTAGATCGAACTTAGTTTGTTATACACAAATGAAATGCACCTTCATTTAGGTTTGAGTAATCGTACCTAAACGTGTGCACTTAGTCGGTTCAACAATAGTTAACCAATGGTTAGCCATATGAGCACTTTCATATCAACCTTATTTACCTTCACCATAACTAGTTCAAATGTATCAAATGAACTAGTTAGAGAGTTGTTCAATTGCTTAGATCTCATAGAAGTATACAAGACACAATCGAAGCAAAATCGATTTTGATTCACTCGAATCAATTCATGAACATTATAGCCACGGTTTGCAAAGATTGCATTCCTTAATATATAAATGTTTTAGTTTTTGAACAAACCGATTTTATAAAGTAACCTGCTTAGGTATGCAAACGTGTACGCATACTTAAGTGACCGGATTGAGTTTGTTTTTCACTTCCAAACTCCAGCAGAAATTCACGGATGTGAAACTTCCGCTAGTATGCGTACATGTACGCATACTTACCCGGATTTCCAACAACCTCCAGTACGCGTATGGGTACGCATACTTTAGGTTCCCGGTTTTGGACTTTTACACAAATGTGAGAACACACTATGTTTATATCCAAACTTGGTTACTTGTTCTAAACTCTCATTTCAATCATTGAAACTTTCTTAGAGGATGTTAAAATAGTTGTTATCCACAAACTATTTTCATCAAAGCGATTTTCAAGTTATTGAAATAATCAACATGACATTCGTCACGAGTAAAGATGAACTTGGATAAATTGAAAGCTTACTGTAGATGGTGGATTTTCGACAAAGGATAAAATCGTAAACCCATAATTATAAGTATTCCTGATCCAGCAATCAGACGAATATTGATGCTCATGTCTCTTATCGAAAGCATGAAAGCTCATGCCACAAGAATCTCTGACTGAGAATACTGTCTCTCAGAGTATATATGGATATGTAGTCTCTCAACTGAGGCAACGGCATATCTCATGAATACTAAGCAATTTCAGTAACTACTTCTACATAGAATCGAAAGATTAGATGGCTCCTAGACAGCTTGCCTGCTAGTATAGAGCAATAACGTCTTCAGAATGTAACAATGTTTTCCCTGACTATATGAAAGAAATATGACGCTTCAACAAGCTCATAACACTAGAAACCTGAATAATTAATGCTCCTAAACGATAGTACTAGTATAAAGCCATTAATTAATTATTCTCAAAATCGATAGATTCATTAACTGAATCCCTGGAAAATATTCAATATTTTTATAATATTTCGTTACTTCAATTTATGGTTCTTCCCAGCAGAATTCCATGGGTTAGTAATAAATATTCAATACACGGGCATCTGAGCTACCTTTGAGTAAGCCCCTGATCGCTGTCGTAGGCGACACAAATATAATTACACTTTCTTACTACTCAAAATATAAATATAGCAAGGGCAAGAAAGGATCGATCCCACAGAGAGGTCTAGGTTGTCAAATTGTTATGGTTTCCTATATAAAACACCCGGAAGAATTTCGATTGTGTAAATAAAAATAAACAAAAAGCAAACAAAGTACGCAAATCAAGGATGTGAAATATTGGATAAAGGTTTCATCTTCAATTGTAAACAAGTTTATGAATATATGAATAGAATTCGTATTTAATCTCGCTATCATCAAAAGCCATAGAATACCTTATTGCAAGAATACTAGTAATTTCCAAAGTTATCAACACACACATTAGGCTGCGTATGTGAAATCTACCTAAAGAATAACCTAACGCCTTGGCGCTAATCAAGTTCAATTCTAGGAGCATTAAGTTTCGAAATAGGCTAATCAATGCAATTGTAATACATTGCGCAAACAATTCGAACAACGGTCAACTTCTACATATGATTACGAGGATGTATCACTACAACCTAGAATCATATCATGCTACTCGTATTCAAGGTTATCGCTCGATGAAAACCCTAAAATAGCTATAGATATGGATGTGAGTTCAATCAATTCTAGACTCGACTAAACAAACATTCAATCATATTGCAATACTTCAATCATGCAATTATTATAACCCGTAGAAAATCAAACGATAATATTGAGAGAAAAACTAATTCATAAAAATCATAACTTGGTTGCAAAATCCAATTACATCTTCAACCAATAATAAAAACTTAGTTCATATTCATGGAGTTCATAACAAGAAGAAAGAGAAAAGACTTCATGGTTCTAAACCCTAGAAAAGGTAGAGATAATAAAACGTGGTCCCTAAATTGTAGAAGTCTTCCCTTTTGTAGTCTTTTTCTCCTTCCAAAACTAGGTTTTGTCTTCAAAGTCCATTAGTTGGAAATTCACCGAAGCCCACCATGGAGAGAACCGTGTAAAAATTATGTCCCAAAACGCTCGCCGGAAAAGCGGGATTGTGGTCTGAATCCGGCCGAAAAAGTCACCGGCTGTCTCGGAGTGACCGGCAAAACTGGCAAACCCGCAGGTCAACTGGAGTCGAACGGTAGGGTCAAATCGGGTCAAGTGAGTCAAACCGGTTATATGGGTCGTGGTCAACCCGGTCAAGATCGAAGATCGAGTGTGAGTCAAGTCTTTGACTGCCGATCGGAAATGAGGATTACTTGGCAGGCCATTGCAAAGCCAAGATAAAGATCTTTGCATAATCATTGTGCATCACTGAAAATCCTTGCCATGATGGCTTGCACACTTCTCCGTCACTTCCACACATCACCGATCAACACAAGACCTTTCAAACCGCAATTTCATTCAAGTTGCACCAGTTTAATGCTAACCACCACAATTCAGGCACAACCAACCCTTGACTCGCACTTCCAACATCATACTCTCTCGCATCTCCTACGACCCATTGCCCCGCCATGATTCCCCCCATTCCGGCTCATTTCAATATAGTTATCCTGCGCAATCACTTCATGTCCGGTGACAACCCTCTTCTTCGATTCTCCGTAGAAGCTCGCAACAAACATTGCAACCATTTCAGTTCTTGAGCTATAACTTCATTAGTAGCCTCTGCTATCACTGATTCTCAACTCGGTGGCCATCTCGTAACATCATCACTGTGTCAACCAAACCAAAGTTTCCACCAATACCAGTGCCATAATTTCAGCCGCAATTCATTCCCGCAAGTCCATCTCATAGCCAACTCCAGAGAGAAGCGCATCTTCCTTAGCCGCGGCTGCAATTTCTCAGCATCTCCTCTCCCAGACTCACTGCACACACTACTCCATTTATTCACTGCAGCTTCCAAAGAAGGCTTTTGCTTCCTTGCCTTCCTTATCGGTGTTGGTTTAACAACATCTACGGGTTTCTTGAGAAAAGCCTCGGCAATAAGTGGCCAATAGTCACCGAGTTTTCCACCACCACTTTTCTTGAAACAAGAATGCGAGACTCTGCACTCCACACCGATTTTGATGCACCGTGATATGTGTCCGTCTTCATGAAAACTTTGCCACACAAGAAGCAGCCTATCGCAAAATAAAGTGTCTCTAGTGCACACAACTGACATGCATTGCCATTCTTACACTCTCCGATTGCTGGTTTCTCATCTACCTCCGGCTTACTTGCACCAACCCATTTGGACACCTGTAACGTGCTCTTCCAATTGATGCAGAGTTAATGTCTCAGTCAAGGAAGCGCCCCTTATCTTCGACTGATCTGATCCTACAATTTTATCAACCTCAGTTATCTCAGCCTGCACCTCACTGCAAAACAGCCTTCCAATCCAGTGCACTTCAATCACCTGCCATTTCCATGAGCCTGCAATTCCATCTCAGCTACAATGCTACCCCCTGCAGTTCTAGTACCCATCTCCCGTGACCCACAGTCAATACCTGCACTTCCCTGGCGGCAACCACCTTCACCACATATCCAATTTCACTTCCTCCTAGCAACAGTTCACCTTTGCCACTAGTTTCCTTAACTGCAATTGTCACAGCCAGCACAAACAACTCCAGGTTCGAATTCCCATTCTTCATTGCTTGCTTCCCTTGCCATCACTTTGTCTCTGCAACAACTGCAACCTCAGGCCAACAATCATTGTTGCCTTAGTTCAGCTGCAGTATCCATTGGCAGCACAGCTTTCCTTCCTAGCTCCTCCATTCCAAGACATCAACACCATCACCTGTCGCATACATCTATGTTCATACCCACCTAGTCCATCAGCATCAAGTTCATTCTCTTCTGAACCCATTGATCACCACCAGAGCCCATAAATCATAGCCTCAACAACCCCTCTTCACCAGCACCATAAGCCGTTTCAACATTACAAATCAAGACCCAATTCATAGGGCAACAACTCAGAATTCATCTGCCACAGCCTGCCCTAGTTATCGGCTCTTCACCTCAACCAATTCTTCCATCAGAGACCATCCATTGGAATCAAACCCTAACTTAATAACATCTTCTCTGATTTCTTGATTTAAACAATCCAACACCTAATTCAACCAAAACCCATTCTTAATCTTGTTCTAAATCACCATCATAACCCATCAACAGGCACCAATTCGTCCTCCAGCTGAATTCAACCATGGATTCTTCTCAACTTCTCACTGAGTTTTTCACAAATTCACAGCAACCGTCTCTCTCTCTCTCTCTGTTTTGAAATTCAACCAATTCATCGTCATCACAGCTTCAATATACCATTCTTCCATGTCCTTTCGGGCATTAACATCATCGTCTTCAAGCCTAGGAGCATCAACACAGCGGCAACAAGGAAAGAAGAAAGAAAGGGAAAAATGAACCCTAGTTCTTCCCTCTCGGCCAAAATGAGAGTATTAACATGGGGACAGCTATTTGCACCCCAGAAATGGATACGGGCCACCTAGTAGTATCCCCTTAACCTGAGACTGGCTCCGGATAGCACGTGCCTGTGAAATGACACTCTTGCCCTTTTCTTTCCGATTCTCATTTTGCTCATAACTTCTTCATACGAGCTCAGAATGACTCCGTTCTTTCGCCATTGTCTTCATCTTCTCGTCCTCTGCACAATGAAAAGTAGAAATCTTGTATTTGAACAAGTTTCAGTTGGTCTTTTTGCTCCAAATGACTCCATTGCACCTAATAAACTCAAAAGCACACATAAGATACATAATTTACACGAAAAATAGCAAAGAAAGCATAAATACTAGATAATAAATACGGAGTGTATTCTACACCTATCAAATTCCCCACACTTAGACTTTGCTAGTCTAAAATAAATTAAACAAAATTAAAATACAACAACTCCGTGACGTCCTGAGGCTACGGTTAATTTTAACATAAATAACAAGCCTTTAAACCTAGGTGTCCCTAGTGGATTTAGTTATAGTCTCGTGAAGGTTTTACTAGAGATATACCTACAAAACCTATATTTCAAACTCAGTTTATTTACAAATCAATGAATGAATCCAAAAAGACTACAGGAGGAGGTACCTTGCAATTCATTGATTTGTAAATAAACTCTAATTAGATAGTCGAACAAGCCACAATACTCGAAACTAACAAACCACAATCACAAAGAAAAGATTAAGAAGATGAATATAGATGTAGATGTTGGCGAATATTCACAAGTGTTCGATGTTTCCCATATCTGTATCAAGGTCATGCTAAGATGAACCTAATCCTATTGATTGAGCTACTTGTGCTTGAATGCTACATCAAATCAATTGGCATATACAAGGGAACCAAGAGTGACTTTATTGTCCTGATAATAATTTTTTCTTTTTTTTATGATTGGATCAAACTGGATCAATTTCTCTTTTTTTTTTTTTTTTTTTTAGGCATGATTAGATCTTTTGGATCCAAGCGCATGCTTCTTGTCAGCAAGTACATGATAGTTGCCTTGGATCCTCGCATTCCACGCTTGTTTAGGCGTGGAGACAGGGACTACGTTTCCACACATAACGCTATTCCCAAGTGTCTTTTTATTCCAATTTTGGTCTAATTGATCGGTCCTTTTTTTTTTTTTCTTTTTTTTTTTTTTTTTTTTTTTTTTTTAATTTTTTTTTTCATAACTCAACCACTCTATTTCATCCTAGCAGTAATAACACGTCGATGTTTAGTGACCCACCAAAGCACTTAGAGAACAATAGATAAATATGGAAAAATAAAATAGAATGTGATATGGTGATACCAGAGATATGGTAACAACTATCATGTTAATTTGTGATTTCTCGAGCTATTTTCTTCCTTTTAGTTAATTGGTTCCTCAACTCCTGCATTCAAAATGGTTCCGTCCACTAATGGTGTCAAAAACAAACTATACAAACATATAAATGCTCCCCCACACTTAAACTTCACATTGTCTCCAGTGTGTGCAAAACTAAAATTCTGAATTCTGACATAACAGCAGATAAAACGCAAAAAACTGTGCAAATTGGTAAGGAATTTGGAAAAACTCCATTTCACAAAAGTTGTTCATCTACGTGTTTTCTACACAGTGTCAAAATTTCACAGTGTTTTGATAAACGGTCTGACAGTTATGGTCTCTGGACTGAACTCGCGTTAGTCTGAAATTTTCTGACGAAAAGGTATTGCGTCATAATTCTCTTCTAAGATAGATTACGGACTCAATGAAATTAAACATAGGGATGCAAATATGATATAAAAAACAGTAAAACGAAACAAAAATAAAATAAAACAAAAAGGATAAAAAAGATACAAAACCGTGGGTTGCCTCCCATAGCGCTTGTTTTATAGTCGTCGGCCGAGCTATATCCTCGCAAGATTCATTACCCATACACCAATAATCTGAAAAGTTGGGGATCCGTCCATAGAACCTGTTTTGCAAACACTAGCTTCACACAAATATTAGTACAATAAAGCAAAAGTGAAGCTATGAACCGATAAAGTTTCCCCACACTTATTCTTGTCCACACTTGGAGGTGTAAAAAGAATATAGAAGTCGGGTACCTCCAGTTTTCTGGTTCCATAACCTGCATAGTATGAGAATCAAGTATCTCCTAATGGCGGAGAAAACGAAACAAAGTCATCCAACAATATTCTCGAAGCACATACATTCAAACCAATAAGAGGTAAAGGAGAAGAAATAATAGGCAAAGGGTTAGATAAACCTTGCACAATCTCTTGTATCATGAAATCCTCTTCATCCTTGAAAAACTCAAGTGAATTATTCACCTCTTTTATATCATGGTCCTCTATCAAACCTTGCAACCATTCTTCATCCGTTTTTGCCGTAACCAAAGTCTCACATAAACATCATTATTACAATCATTTGCAAGCTCAATTGGGTCTTCCACAATATTGGTCAAACCGGTCTCATTCTCAACATATTCCTCCTTGTTGTAAGGCACATACTCTTTTAGGATCCAAATTTTATCATAAGAAACTTTTTAGAACACTCGAAAATGCATCATCGTCTCAAGCTCCACCCTTTTGAATAGGCTCTTGATCATTATTAAGATCAATGCTTGAGTAATCTACACAAGTGTCGACATATTCCTCTTCGTCTTCATCTTGATCCCAAAAAGATTCCATTGTACACTCCTTCAGGGGTTGGTACCATGAGTTGGTTCAAACGATGTATTTTCATAATAATCATCATCACTATCATAGTCATCATAACATTGGTCCTTCTTGAATTTAGTGTTGCTAATATCAACTCATCTTTTTGAATAGGTGAATGATCATTACACGATCAAGAGTTGAGTTAACTACACAAATATCAACAAAAGTCTAGAAGGTTCGCCTTTTCAACATAATTATTCATTTCCTCCTTGTATTCTTCAATGCCTTGTCTTAAAGTGGAAACACCTTTTGAAGCTCTTGGAGTGTTCCATCCAAATTTCCGAATATAGTGTCCCATTTGTTGGTAAAGCTCATTCGACAAAAGAAAGTAGAATTACTTACTTCGCATTGTTAGGCCAATTATATTCCCTTTGAATGGGTGGATGATCATAACTACGATCAGAAATTGGGCCAAACATACTATGAGCACATTCGGCCGATGAAAATGGTTCCACGCTTGGTTGTCTACAAATTGACTCCATGCTGTCCATAAATTGTTGCATTTCATCTACCAAACTAGAGGAAAAATTTAGAGTACAACTAGTCTCCCTCCTTGTGGTTGCTCACTTACATACCCACCGTAGTTAGGTTGGAATGTATGAGAACAACTAAAAGGGTACGTGGAATATTGACCATAACCAAAGGATTGGTTTTGATTGTATTCCCCATAAGGGTGATAGTTTTCATGTTGTTGAGGTTGGAAGCCGTATTGATTGCTCCAATATGCTCCGTCCATAATCGGTACCTGAAATACAATTCTCAAACCAAGGTTAAAAACCAGAAAATAAGAAAAACAAAAATAAGACTAAAAACAAAAACAAAAACAAAACAAAAATAAGAAACCAAACAAGTGACAACCGTTGCCTCCCAACGTGGCGCCAAAATTTGATCACACAGAGGCGACACAAATATAATTACACTTTCTTACTACTCAAAATATAAATATAGCAAGGGCAAGAAAGGATCGATCCCACAGAGAGGTCTAGGTTGTCAAATTGTTATGGTTTCTATATAAAACACGGGAAGAATTTCGATTGTGTAAATAAAAATAACAAAAAAGCAAACAAAGTACTTAAATCAAGGATGTGAAATATTGATAAAGGTTTCATCTTCAATTGTAAACAAGTTTATGAATATATGAATAGAATTAAGTATTTAATCACAAGCTATCATCAAAAGCCATAGAATACCTTATTGCAAGAATACTCAGTAATTTCCAAAGTTATCAACACACACATTAAATTTAGTATGTGAAATCTACCTAAAGAATAACCTTTCGCCTCGCTAATCAAGTTCAATTCCTAGGAGCATTAAGTTTAGAAATAGGCTAATCAATGCAATTGTAATACATTGCGCCAAACAATTCGAACAACGGTCAACTTCTACATATGATTACGAGGATGTACCATACAACCCAGAATCATATCATGCTACTCAGATTCAAGGTTATCGCCGATGAAAACCCTAAAATAGCTATATATATGGATGTGAGTTCAATCAATTCTAGACTCGACTAAACAAACATTCAATCATATTGCAATACTTCAATCATGCAAATTATTATAACCCGTAGAAAAATCAAACGATAATATTGAGAAAAACTAATTCATAAAAATCATAACTTGGTTGCAAAATCCAACTACATCTTCAACCAATAATAAAAACTTAGTTCATATTCATGGAGTTCATAACAAGAAGAAAGAGAAAAGACTTCATGGTTCTAAACCCTAGAAAAGGTAGAGATAATAAACGGGTCCCTAAATTGTGTAAGGCCTTCCCTTTTGTAGTCTTTTTTTTTTTTTTTCTCCTTCCAAAACTAGGTTTTGTCTTCAAAGTCCATTAGTTGGAAATTCACCCGGCCCACTGATGAGAAACCCGTAAAAATTATGTCCCAAAAACGTCGCACGAAGCTGGGATTGTGTGCCGAATCTGGTCGGAAAAGTCACCGAAGCCGTCTCGGGGACCAGCAGGGTCAAACCGGGCCACCAGTCAACGGTCGGAATCGGCAGGGTCAAATCGGAATGAGTGAGTCAAACCGGGTTATATGGGTCGTGAGTCGACCCAGCTAAGACCGGAGTCGTAGTGAGTCAGGCCAATCGATAAGTCGACGCGAGCTGAGTTCACTTGGCGAGGCACAGCACAGAAGCCGATGACGCGTATGCTCGCGCAATCATTGTGCATCACGTGAAAAATCCTTGCCATGATGGCTTGCACACTTCTCTCGTCACTTCCACACACTCACTCGCATCAACACAAGACCTTTCAAACCGTAATTTCATTCAAGTTGCACCGCGCTTAATGCTAACCACCACAATTCCAGGGCACAACCAACCCTTGACTCGCACTCTCCACACATCATTACTCTCTGCATCTCCTACAGCCATTGCCCCTGCCATGATTCCTGCCATTCCAGCTCATTTCAATATAGTTATCCTGCAATCACTTCATGTCCAGCTGACAACCCTCTTCTTCTGATTCTCTGTAGAACTGCAACAGCATTGCAACCATTTCAGTTCTTCAGCTATAACTTCATTAGTGAGCCCTGCTATCACCAGATTCTCAGCTCAACTGGCCATCCGTATACATCATTCACTGTGTCAACCAAAACAAAGTTTCCACCAATACCAGTGCCATAATTTCAGCCGCAATTCATTCTGCAAGTCCATCTCATAGCCAACTCCAGTAGAAGCGCATCTTCCTTAGCCGCGGCTGCAATTTCTCAGCATCTCCTCTCCCAGACTCACTGCACACACTACTCCATTTATTCACTGCAGCTTCCAAAGAAGGCTTTTGCTTCCTTGCCTTCCTTACTAGTGTTGGTTTAACAACATCTACGGGTTTCTTGAGAAAAGCCTCAGCAATAAGTGGCCAATAGTCACTGAGTTTTCCACCACCACTTTTCTTGAAACAGTAATTGCAGACTCTGCACTCCACACCAGATTTTGATGCACCGTGATATGTGTCCGTCTTCATGAAAACTTTGCCACACAAGAAGCAGCTCTATCGCAAAATAAAGTGTCTCTAGTGCTATACAACTCGACATGCGTACTGCCATTCTTACACTCTCCGATTGCTTGGTTTCTCATCTACCTCCGGCTTACTTGCACCAACCCACTGCTTTGCACTGCAGCGTGCTCTTCCAATTGATGCAGAGTTAATGTCTCAGCCAAGAAGCGCCCCTTATCTTCGACTCGATCTGATCCTACAATTTTATCAACCTCGCTTATCTCGACTGCACCTCATCGCAAAACAACCTTCCAATCCAGATTAGCACTTCAATCACCTCGCATTTCCATGAGCCCTGCAATTCCATCTCAACTACAATGCTACTCCCCGCAGCTTCTAGTATTGATAGGTGTAGAATACACCGTATTTAATATCTAGTATTTATGCTTTCTTTGCGAGTTTTCTTGTAAATTATGTATCTTATGTGTGCTTTTGAGTTTATTAGGTGCAATGGAGTCATTTGGGCCAAAGACCCAGTGGGAACTCGCTCAAATCCAAGATTTTTGCTCATCATCTCGAAGAGGACGAAAGACTAAGACAATGGCGAAAGAATGGAGTCATTCTGGGAGCTCAGATGATGAAGGAGTTATAGAGCAAAATGAGAATCTGAAAGAAAAGGGCAAGATGGTCATTTCCAGAAGCGAACGCTATCCTGGAGCTGACCCAAGGTTAAGGGCAACTCTTCTTAGAGGAGTGCTAACTACGGACCAGTGAGAGGTTAAGGGAAGGCTAACTGGGTAGTCCCTTATCAAGTGACCGGATGTTGAACAACTTCTCCTCCTCTCCCATAACCCTTATCCACTCCACCTGGGTGGGTATATCTTCATCACTTTCATTACAACCTCAACCCTATATCGAGAAATCATTCGAGTTTCTCTCGAATTTAAGAAAACAAGCACGCCATGCTGTTGTTTCGTCTCGAATCGAGTGAAATAACGAATTCATGAGGATCTCGTTATATTTGCTAAATCGGAGATGGAATTAGAAATGGAATTCTATTGCTCACAATGGGTTTGTCTACTATGGGTCCGTGGATTGATGGATTAATAAGAGAATGGGCAAAGAAGAGGAATTAGCCGAGATGTTGGTTGAATTTGTGAACCAGAGAAGAATCTTAGAATTGCCTGATGACTGGTAGAGATCAGAGTGAGAAGATGGTGATGTTTCTATTGAAATTGATGGATTCGATGAGGGAATTGAAGCTCAGAGAGGAGGAATCAGAGATGGGTTAATGGAACTAGGGTTTCTGAGAGCTGTTGCTGCTCGATTTCAAGGAAGGAATTGATGGAGGATTCGTGGTTGTATAGGAATAATGGGTTTCTCTCAGATTTGGTTCTGGGTCAAGTTCAGTGATGGGTTGAATTTCAGATGCAATTGTTGAGATGTTGTGGAGCTAGGAAAGCTAAAAAGGAATGGGTCTGTGGAATGGCTCGGTGCTCGAGTCGATGCCAGATTGTGTTGCCATGCAACAGTGGCCGTAGTCTGCTCTAAGTTGCAGCTAAGGTGACGTATGAAGGTGTTGATGGGACTGTACTGTGACAAGGGAGTATAGCGAGGTGAGAATGGAGTCGAAGAGTGTGACTCAGGCAACGGCATGTTTGTGAGAGCAATGCAAAAGCCGAGGCTAGGGAGTGGAAGACTCAGGAGATGATGTTATGCCCTTTGAGCTGCGTATAGAGTTGAATGCAAATGGATTTGAGGCTGGTGATAGTTTGGATGGGCTATGGCAAGAGCTGGTGTTGCTCTGAGGTGGTAGGATGAAGTTGCACAGACAGGTTAAAGCTGGAGTTGTAGGGTCTGAGGCTATGATGCTGGTTTACAAGGAACTGACTGGACTGAGCTTGAGTTCATGTTGCAGGTGGAGCTACCATGTGGCTGGCTAGGCAAGATGGCTGCAATGCCAGATGGTGTTTGGACTAGAAGCCAGGCCATTGCAAATGGGGTTGACTCCGAGAGTCTATCATGTCTCGGTCTGCCGGCATAATCGTTGGAGCTAGTAGCACTGCTAACTCGAGCAGCAGTGAGTCGCTGCTGGGATTGAACTGAATGGCAGGGATATGGTGAATAACTCAGGGATGGGGCAATGGAAGTCCGTGGTCACCGAAATGAAGATATGTCCGTGCCGTTGTGTTGGTAGTACACAGGGACTATTTGAGACAGGATGTTGCAGGAGGTAGAGATGGAATTGGTTTTTTGTGTTGGGGCTCAAGGAAAGATTGCAGCTGCACTAGGAGCTATGGACTGAGAAGGGTATGATAATGTTGAAATGCACTGAAGCAAGAATGGAAGTGATGGCAATACAGGCCTGGTGTTGCAGCTGAAACAGGGTCAGGTGGCATTGAGCTGGCGCTGTGGATTAAGTTATGATGGAGATGATATAGCTGCCATGGAGTTTGTAATTGAGCAATTGCAGCAGGCGCATTGCAACAGGGGTTGCTGGCTTGGGAGTCTGAAGGCAAGTGAGAAGAAGTAATGGAAATGAGTTATGAGAGTTGCAGTATGAGTATGAGCTGCTAGTGGAGTTGTTTGAGATGCGTGCGCCCAATGCGGTGATTTTGGGTCCTCAGAAGAAGAGTTTTGCCGAGACGGAATGGGTTTAGGGAGTAAAGCCGAGCTGATAGTCGCGCCGGGTATGCGCAATCGGGATATGTGGCCGGGAGTTGCAAGACACAGCCCATCTGGCCTGCTACTTGGTGGCCAACGGCACAAAGTCCAGTGCAGTCACTCAGACCTGCACCGAAGTCCGACTTCGCATCTCGAATCAAACAGGATGAACCTGGCTCGACGACACGATTGCTCTAACCTCTGGGCTCGACCTGTGCTGACCCTGGCTTGACCGACTCCGACTCGGCAAAGACCGACCGATCCAACCCG
>JAJJWW010009529.1:0-23596 GCA_023531295.1 Papaver armeniacum
ATAATGAAACTGAAGTAAAAAAAAGGTCGTATGTGCTAGTACTTCTTCAAATATTCAAGTTCATTCTAAATACAATTTTAGGAAAAATCCAAGCAAAGGAGGTACAAGAGGCCTCCAACCTAAACCATGAAAGTCCTTTCTTGGAATATCAGAGGCCTTAGGAGTGCAAGGTCTCAAAGATAAACTTAGAACACTAATAAAGCACTTGATCCTTCAATAGTTTGGGTAGCGAAACTTAAAGTTTTTGTAATTCTTATTTTGCAATAAGTTAAATTTGCTGGAATGCAAAGTATGGTCATTCTGATTCAATTTGAATAAAAAAGAAATATTTGGTTGTCTGGAATAATACTTTGCACTCTCATACGTAGTGTCCATGTCAAGTCAAATGATAACCATAAGTGTGGGAGGTTTTATTTCTGGTGTTCATGCACATGTTGGGGTTAATCAAGAAAATTTCTCAGTGGAAATGGAAATTATTAGAGATCTAAAGAAGCCTTGGATGGTCATTGGAGACTTTAGTGTCATTACCTTAGTAGATGAAAAGATTGGGGCGAGAAGTCCTAATAAGAAAAGAAATGATGGATTTTCTTAATTGTCTTAATAATTGTGAACTAATACGGGCTCAAGTGGAACTCATCATTCTTGGTCTAAGCTGTCAACATGGCGAGTAAAAAGAATTTTATGCAATCTTGATGGTAGTTTTAATAAGTGTGGCTTCAAAATATGAAGGCTGGAGTTATAAAGTTGGACTAAGGATTGCATCACGATCATGCTCCTTTGATGGTGGAAATGTCACTATTCCTAAACCAAAAATTCACCCCGTGAAGTTTCGGAAGATGTGGATTTCTCGTCCTACAATCATTACGTCTAATAGAAGGTGATCCATATTTTATATTGAGTAAATTAAAAAGATTGAAGCAGATACTCAAAGAAGTTTGGGCTAGGGAAGTTTTGGAAATATTCATAGTCAAGTTAAAGAAGTTGAAATTAAAAGTTCAGAAGCAATGGAAATTTTGATAAATCCTTTTGATGAGGCTATTCTAAACAATCTTGTTGAAGCTCAAAATTTATATAACTCTAAAGAAGTGCATCTAAGTACTATGCTCAAGCAAAAGTTCAGAATAAAATGGATCAAAGAAGGGGCAGCAAATACTGGATTCTTTCATAGCAATATGAAAATTAGGCAAGCAAGGAACTCAATCAGTGAATTGGAAAATAGTAATGGTGAAATAATAACAAACCAAGAAAAAAGTGATGAGGAACTTGTTTACTCATTTTGAGTAGAAATTTAAATTTATTGAGTTTCTATAGATAATTCTTTAATAAACACAATTCTGAGGTAATGCTTGAAGAGGACGAGAATATGTTGAATCTTGTCCCGGATCTTGAAGAAATTAAAAATACAATTTTTAGTATGGATCGAGATAGTTCACACAGTCTGATGGATTCTCGGAGTTGGTTCTATAGATCTTGTTGGGATATAATACATGAAAGATGTTACTCGGGTGAGTTGATTTTGTTGGAGAAGAAAATTCATTCCCAAGAGTTTAAATTCTAATTTTGGTCCTCATTCCAAAAATAGATGGTGCAAAAATCCAAGTCACTTTAGGCCAAGCTGGCCTAAGTAATGTAAGCTTTAAAATATTCACAAAAATTTTGGCAACAAGGGTAAGTTCTCTCTACAAGCTTATATCTCCTCGTGGCGAACATGTCAAAAGGAAGGAGTATTGAGCAAATAATTTTGGCATCGAATTGGTAAATGAGATGAAGAAAAAAAGGAGATGTGGCAATATTGGGTTAAAGCTTGACATTTCACAAGCTTATGACTCAGTTAGTTGGCATTTCCTATTTCGGGTACTTATCAAATTTGGTTTCTCTAATGAATGGTGTGAGTGGATTCATACATTGTTAAGTCGCTAAAATATCTGTCATAGTTAATGGAGTCTGAAGGTTTTTTCTCAGTTGGAAGAGGGCTAAGGCAAGGATATCCATTATCTCCAATTTTATTCATTTTGATGGAAGAAGCTTTAAGTAAAAGCATTTATGATCTTGTTAATAAAGGTAAAATTATTCCTATGGTAGTAAGAAAAGAGTTCATCACACATTTACTATTTCTTTGGTGATATTTTCATATTCTACAATGGGCACAAAAAAGTATATACAACCTCTTACGGCTACTTGAAGTATATCGAGAGAAGTTCGAGGTCAAGTAATCAATAAAAAGAAAAAGCAAGTGTTTCATTGATGGCACATCGGATCAAAGTAGTCGAGCTTAAAAGAAATGATTCAAATGGAATTAAGCAACTTTCCGAAAAATATCTTGGCATTATCCTTAAATGCCGAGGCAAAGTTAAGATCTCCCGCAGTATAGCGATAAGGTGGAAAATGATGCAAAAAAGTTAGCCACTTGGAAAGGTAAGCTTGTTGTCTTTCAAGATAGATTGGTTTTGATCAAATCAATTCTCTGCAGCATCCCAGTGTACAATATGGCAATATATAAGTGGCCAAAATCAGAGATTAAGATTTATGAAAGAATCATAAGGAACTTTGTATGGTCAGGGGACAATGAAGTTAGAAAGTATACAAATTTCTCATGGAAAAAAGTGTGTACTCCATATAAAGAGAAGGTGGCACAGGAATTCAAGATTAGAAATCATCAATCAAGCTTTCCTAATGAAGATGATGTGGAAGATAATCAACTCTGAATAAGATTGGCTTTGTTCATAAAGGCAAAATATAAAAACAAGAAAGGTGATGGAATACCAATTGGAAACTTTCTTCAGTTTAGCAAGAATGAAATGGGCTTGGAACATATTAGAAGATGATATTTGTTGGTGCATTAGCAATGGGGAAAAGGTGTCGGTTTGGTTTGATACTTGGATAGGTGATGGCCCTCTGGTGATATTGTTGGTAATTATATGTATGCGAGCATGAAAAAATGAAGATATCGGGTATTCTATCAAATGGCAATTGGAATATTCCTTACGAACTTAAGTAAATTATTCATCATATGAGATTTCCATATGTTAGAGGAGAAAGATAAACTAATTTGGAGAGGTGAACTAAAAGGTAATTTCTCCATACCAGCAGCAGTCAATAAAATAAGAATCAAAATGCCTACTTTACATTGGCCAAGGTATATATGGAATTCATTTCTTCATCCTAGCATAGCTAGTAATGTGTGGAAACTATTACAGGGAGTTTACATGGATGATGAACTAATGGTGAGTAAAGGGTATGAAATGTCTTCTAAATGCGTGTATTGTGAAAATGATCAAGGCAGTATGTCTCAAACACTATGGCATTGCCAAAAAAACATCAATATTTGGAATTGGATTTGTGCAATTTTAGGTTGCAGTGCCTAAATCATTTGATGAAATCACGGAAACTCACTAAGCATAAAAGTCCATTAGTTAGCGAGGTTTGGATTGTAGCCGGCATGTAGCATTCTAAAGAATTATGGTTTCAAAGAATAAAAAATTCTTTGAAGGAATCTGCACAAAAGAACAAGATATAAAAAGCAAGGTAATGAAAATTTGTTCTTGAAGGAGGCTTAAGGATTCTTGTGACAAGTGGAATCGAGTTATGATATGGCAATTATAAAGATATTTCATCTTGGTGTTAGAAGTTCAAAGTTCAATTTATTCAAGAATGTCGATGGGAGCCTCCTGAAAGATGGATATATAATGTTTTGCTGTGATGGGCTTCATTTGGCAATCAGGAGGCAGCCATGAGTTTTGGTGTTGTGTCGAAATAATATCTGTCAAGTCTTGGGAACTTTATCGGTGGAATTGGTGTTGCTACTAATTATATAACGGGAATTTATCTTTGTGGTGTGTGCAGTAGAGCTTGCAGTCCTGTGGCATATTAGAAAATTTATCATAGTCTCTGATTCAAAGGCTGTTATCAATGATTTTTCCAAAGGAGAAATGCCTTGGTTTGTCAAAGCAAGATGGGAAACCGCAATTCAGCATCTTACTGACATTCAATTTAGACATTGTTTCAGAGAAGTGAACTTCTCATCTGACAACATTGCAAAAAGAGGGGCAGCTCTAACATCAGGAGAAAGAAATGTTCATATTGGTAGGCCAAGTTTCTTAGCAAGAATTGAAATGCCTAATGTGAAATATGTAAGGTTTAGTTAGTGTTATTCTTGGTTGGGCATTGTTTGCCCTTATTTTTCCTTTTTCTTTAGACTTTCTCTTGTAATCTTTATTTTTAATATCAATATAATGTTGTGATTCAAAAATAAATAAATAAATAATCGGTTTTTATAAGTGCTATGTAATCCGATTATGGGATAGCGATTACAATTCAAATGGTAGACAATCGAGCTATGTGGACATTAACATTGGCCGATCTTGGTTCAAATTTCTCGAACCACAAAATATATCGGAGGACAATCGGTCTTTGTAAAAGGCATGAACATAAATTTTTTATTTGCAATCGGATCACATGTACATGCGTTAGCAGGTCACAAATGGCTTAGGAAAAGTTTGATTTCAAAATTTTCAATTTTTAGCGATTGCATGTTACTAAAAACCTAGATTAGATTGAGAAGAAGAATCGGTTAGTGGAGATGAAAATAAATTTGATTTTAGTTTTTAATTTTATGTTTAGGTTTATGATTTTGATTTTGATTTTGGTTTTTAATTTTATGATTTGAGTTTTATGATTTTGATTTTTAATTTTATGATTAGGATTTAATGGTGACACATTTGTAGTATTAGTATTTGATAAAGGGTAAGTTGGTAGTTTCATCTCTTAATAATCTTTTTTTGTCTTGTAGTGTAGGCCCAAATTAATGGGCATAGGCCCCAATTTAGCTAGGTTAATTTGGGTTTTTTTATTTTGTGCATAATCCATGCACAAGATAAGAGCCAATCATTAACATGAGAAAGTGTAAAAAAATAATAAAATATATGAGACATTATGGTTATTTGCACTTCTCTCTCTACATATGCATTCTCCAATGCAAATAACCATTCCCTCTCATATATTTTATTATTTTTATGATTTCCCATGACAATGATTGGTTCTTACCTTGTGCTCTAAAAACCCCTTTAATTTTGTTACCTTGATGTCTCTCATTCTATTCGTGAGAGACATCAATTGCTAATAAATAGTTTTTGACAATTTTCTTTAATTTTCTTTAATTTTGTTACCTTAAAGAAAAAGATTTGACAATCACGGATAGATATTTTTTAAACAGTTGCATCAATTGCTAATAAATACTTTTTGGATTTGTAGATTAAGCATTTATTTTTATCTTTTTTTTATTCAGGGAATATTTCTGGTGTTGCGGCCTGTTTATGTTCTTAAAAGGTTAAGCCAGTTTATATTATAATGTGTATTGATAAATAAGTAAATGATTTTTTTAAGTAAACGAGTTTTTAAGTGCCAATCGAATGGCTAATTGCTCGAATGTTATATAAACATGCATATTGTATCTTATTTTCCTAGTGGTACTAGTCTTGCCTTTCTTTTTCCTTTTTTTTCCATCCATATTGTGCTTCCATTATTCAATATAATAGTTAACTATTTTTAAAGGTTCCATGTGGTGTGGTAAATGTATGTTAGTGATGTGATAAATATCCTTTTCAACTCATGCATAATAGACTCTCGAAGCTAAAAGCTAAATTCAAAAATTGGTCATAAGAAACTTTTGCTAGAAGTTATTCTGTCTAGTATTCACCTGTTGAAAACTCCCGAAAAATCTCAGCAAAGAAACTTTAAAAAATCAATAGAAAACTTAACAAAACATATGGGAATCCCTCTGTACTATATATTTTTCCACCTAATTTTACCCCAAAAGGTTATCTCAAACTCCAGAATTTAAGAACGCCCCGAAAGATTGATTTGAAAAAATACGGTTATAGGGAGGTTGTGCAGTAAAGTCTCTTATGATATCTCAAAACTTATCGAGGAGGTTAAATACACTTGGGATATAAAAAGAGGAGTTTAAATCAAGTTATATGATAAAAGAAGAAACTACTACGAATTTCACCTAAGAGATTCCAAAGACTTCAATGTTTTGGATCAAGGAGGTGCACGGTTAACACTATGAAAATTGATTATTCTGGTAGGATGTCTTATTCAAGGACCTCAGTATATTGATGAAGACCCTTTGAGTTCCTCAGGGATTGGATTAATACTCAATGACTATGCAGGTACAAAAATTGAAGGGGGATCCTATGCAGATTTCACAAAAAAGGAACAAGTAGAAGAGATAGGAGCAGAAGCTGCCTTTCAATAGGCAACTGAATGAAGTGGATATAAAATCATATTTCAAAGAGATTCAACAAAAACTCTGAAGCTGCTGATAGGACAATACGCTGAAGCTAGAGAACGTAGATATAAGATTACTAATGATTTTGGAAATCAAACAAGTAATGTTATTAATTTTAAGGTCAATGCTTTTATGTTAACATCTAGATACACTATAAAGAAAGCAGCAGACATTTCCACTTATTGTAACCATAACGTTGTTAAACATATTTAGAAAGGAGATGCGTTAAATACTATTATAAACAATCTATGTAGTATTAGGAACTGTATTAATCTTGTAACTGCTAATGATACTCATATTTTTGAAAATTCATTATAATGAATTAAGAGAATGAGGTTTAAGTTTTATTTTCCGCAAAAAAAGGTATTGATGAAGAAAACTTATTCAAACTAAAAATCTGGTTGCACATTAAAAACACTCTAACAGACTTCATTAACAAAGAAATTTTATCATATATTTGTGCTCCAGCAGGTAAGTACTTGAAACACAAGGACCTATATGGAAGGAATCAAGAGGAGAAAGTGCATAGTGGAAATAAAAGTTTAACATTCTCTGGCATATAGATTTGAAGTGTTTCCTAATCTTTTTAAGTGTGAATGGCTGTAATTTTCGTATAAGATCTTCAATCTTAAATTGTGTAAAAAATATAGATGGTTGGACCATTCTACAAAATCTTGTGATCAAGATAAAGAAAAACAAAAACTAGTGGAGGAAACAGATAAATCAAAAAGAACAACTAAGAAAGTAAATCAGAAGAAAGTTCAAAGAAAATCATATTGGTCAGTCCCATATATCTCTTCCAGGGCTGCAAAGACAAGTGCTCACAACAAGTTATAATTCGTTCAATATGGTCGAATCAGATCGATTCAACATGGAAGAGTAGTGGATTGGACAATAAAAATGAACCTACAGTCTCTCTTCCAAAAAAGAAAGAAAAAAGTCCAACTAAAGCCCAAGCCCAAACCAAAACCTAAAAAATCATGACTGAGCTACTCAACGTTGGAAAACTGAAGAATTTTAAATGATTTAATATATAAATATAATCTAGTGTACTTAGGATTTACAGGTTATACTTATAATTGTAACAATCATAGATATGATTCTCAAAACATAGAGCAAAGATTCAATAGAGCATTATTCCCTGACTCTAGCATTAAACATTTAGGGCCACTTGCTTCTGACCATAAACCTATAAGACTTAACACATACAATCACTGTAATGATACTTTGGGGAATAGATTAAACATGAAGATTGTAAATAATTAATTTAAGAAAGACGGAACAGTCATTTCAAAGGATCTTCAGCTCATAATGTTAATAAGAAACTTGCTACCGTTAAACACATATTGCAACTTTGGAATAGAACTAGTTTGTGAAATATAAACAGTAACATAGATAACATTAAGAAGGAACTTGATAAGATAAATAAATAGTAAACTACCCCAACAAATCAAATGAGTTAACTAAACTCAGGAAAGACCTTGCAAATTGGTATGCAATCAAAGAGAAATTTTGGAAAGACAAAAGTAGCGATAAGTGAAAAGCGGGGTCTAACAACCTCACCCAATATTTCGTTTAGGCAACTGCATGGATAAACTCCAATATAATTCCAAGAGAATCAACTAGAAAGTCAAACTCAATCAATGGAAATATATCCAAGAGTTGTATTTGTGTTTCACAATGTAATCAAGCAAATCAAAAGAGATACAAATCCGTGAGCCTGATTATTATGTGAAACAACTTGAACAGTACCAAAGACCAATGTTCAAGTGTCAATCAATTTATATCAACAACCAAAGGTTGGATTATCTAATTGATACTACGCTACAACCTGTGATATTTCAATTATATAGAAAATATAATGCGGAAAAGAAATAACACGTAAAAAGGAAATTTTGTTAACGAGGAAACCGCAAATGCAGAAAAACCCCAGGACCTAGTCTAGATTTGAACACCACACTTTATTAAGTCACTACAGACACTAGCCTACTCCAAGTTAACTTCGGACTGGAATGTAGTTGAGCCCTAACCAATCTCACAATGATTAAGGTACAGTCGCATTTCTTACGCCTCTGTTCCCCACCAGGATTCTACGCACTTGATTCCCTTAGCTGATCTCACCCACACTTAAGACTTGCTACGACCCAAAGTCGATGACTTGATAAACCAATATGTCTCACATAAAAAAGTCTATTGAATAGATAAATCTGTCTCCCATAGAAATACCTACGAGTTTTGTTAGTCTTTTGATAAATCAAGGTGAACAAGAACCAATTGATACAGGACTTATATTAGAAAGAACAGCCAAGTAATATCAATCACCTCACAATAATCTTAATCGTATGGTAGCGAAACAAGATATTGTGGAATCACAAACGATGAGATTTAAGATGTTTGTGACTACTTTTTATCTTGCTTATCGGAGATTAAATCTCGAGCAAATCTTAAAGAAGATAGTACTCAATATGATAGAAAACAACAAGATCGTGTAACACGCAACTAAAGAGAAAATAGTTGGGTCTAGCTTCATAATCCTAATGAAGTCTTCAAGTCGTTAACCTATAATGGTTTCAGAAAAACCTAGGTTAAAGGTAAATCGACTCTAGTCGTAACTAGTATCACACAGGAGGTGTGAGGATTAGGTTTCCCAGTTGCTAGAGTTC
Source organism: Papaver armeniacum (assembly GCA_023531295.1). Classification (NCBI taxonomy): domain Eukaryota; kingdom Viridiplantae; phylum Streptophyta; class Magnoliopsida; order Ranunculales; family Papaveraceae; genus Papaver; species Papaver armeniacum. The sequence goes on from JAJJWW010009529.1 coordinate 8,953, forward strand.
TTCCTTATATAGTCTTCAAATCAGGGTTTGAAATCAGTGTTACCTTGGTAACAAAGTATTCAATATTCACCGTTAGATGAAAACCTGATTAGACTCACGGTAATATCTTTCAACCGTTAGATCGAACTTAGATTATTACAGACAAATGAAAAGTGACTTCATTTAGATATGGATAACCGTACCTAAACGTGTACACCTTGTTGGATTAACAATAGTTGAACGGATTTAGCCATATGAACAGTTTCATATCAAACTTATTCATCTTAACCATAACTAGTTCAAATGACTCAAATTAAACTAGTTCTAGAGTTCAATTGTTTATATTCTCATAGAAGTATACAAGACACAATTGAAGCAAAATCGATTTTGATTCACTCGAATCAATTCATGAACATTATAGCCACAGTTTGCAAAAGATTGCATTCCTTATTATATAAATATATTAGTTCATGAAAAAATCGATTTTAGAACATAACCTATGTAGGATCATAATATCGCAACGTGCAGGGGCTCAGTGGGGTTAATAAAATGACGTCATGAGGCAGATCATGATGACTAAAATAAATGACAACGATGAATAACGACACACAAAACAGAAGAAAAGACATGGAACAAGGCGAGGGTTAAGAAGTGTCGCGAGAATAAATGTTTGTACATCTGCGACACTTCGCTTTTAACATTTCCGAAATAAAAGGATAGATTATTTGTCATCCACTATGTATCGCCCTATATAAAGGGTTGAGTGAGTACGTTGTGAGGGAGATCTTTTTGGAATTGTTGGGCAAGTCATTAGGAGAGAGAAAGTTCAAGAGTGTTTTACTTGCTAAGTGTAATCCTACTTTTCCTGTGTAAACAACTCATGAAATTAATCAATAAACATTCTCAATTATACAACTTTCAATGGACTAATTAATCAAAATATAGTGAGGGGTGTAGTGTGGGAAAACCTCGCTACTACATATGCGCCAGCTAAAAGGGACGAGCAAAGTGATTGACCGAAGAAATTGGAAAGAATTTGGATTAACAGAGAAGAGATTTGGAAAATATACTCAAGAATTCATTGAAAAAGAAAGATGGCTAGAAGAAGAAATATACAAGAGCAACCAACGATTGTAAGAAGAAGTGGAAGACTTGCTGGAGAAAGGAGGAATGAAACGGGGAGAATCATCAAGGATGAATAGGGAGAAGCGATGGAGAAGATCAAAATCAGCCACCAATCTCCCGATATAGCAAACACGGCCGAGGATTATGATAAGTAAGTGTACATACTTGGAGATCGATTAGAAAGACGAGAGAGAAGAGGCGGTTGATTGGTGGACAATGGACAAGAGGAGGAGAGCAAGAAATGAATGGAGAAATGAATCCGGTAACGAAGAAATCGTGACATTAGAAAAGATTGAGACAAACAATACACGAGGAGAGACGGCTAGAGGCGAGAGGAACGGCAAACTTGACAAAAGACAGAACCATGAATTGAGGATGGAAAAACATGAGGTTGCAAAACGGAGATCTAGAAGTAGCGTGAGATCAAGTTCAAGGTCGAATGGAGAAGAAAGAAGAAGAGCTTTACCAACGTAAAGCACCAATGAAGAAACACAAATCCGAATATAGAGCATGGCGAGAGAAGAGGAGAAATAGAAGATCGTTATATTCCTCGGCCGAAAATCTTCAAAATGAGCGGAATAGGAAAATCAAAGAAAACATGCAACTCCGAACCGAATAACCAAATTCTTGAAGGAAGAATAATCTTGCACGGAGAGAAGAAGCCGAGAAGAAACCGAGAGATCGAGGATGACATTGAAGACACTACATTGAACAAGCGCGACTAGCTCGCGAGAGAGAAAGGCTAAGAGAAGAAATGGAAAATCAAGAGATGGATGAGGCAATCCTGAGAATAACCATGACAACCGCGAGAGAAGGAGAACAAAACCGTACCAATAGAAATATTACTTGAAGAGTATGAGAGGTGCAGATGATGAGCTGAGAGGCAACCAAGAAAGAGAACAACCGATATAATGGCGTGCGGAGTGTGAAAGAAAGCGAAGAAGAGCGTCGCGAGGAAAGAAGAGGAGAAAATAATGAGCAGGAAGGTCAAAATAGGCACGAGCGAAGAAGGAGAGAAGCGAGCTAAAAAGACCAAGAGAGAATCAAATTCGAGGCAAATGAACAAATCTTAAAGAGAACTAGCTGAAATGAGACAGGATTCTTGAACAATGTAAGGGGGAGGAAGGAGACAAGCGGACGAAGCCATCGCAGAAGCGCGAAGAATCCCTTCACGCTAGAAGTACAGATGGGAGGAATACCTCCTAAGTGCAATCTACTGCATTAACCAACATCTTTGATGGAACAACTTTGTGCGATACAACATATTAAGGCTTACATGAGATGTATGTTACAATAGGAGAATCATGATGCCATATTGTGCAAATATTTAGCGTCAAGCTTAATAGAGAAGCACTAAAATGGTTTGAAGGTCTGCCAAGGAACACAATCACATCTTTCAATCATTTACAAGCCACATTCTACAGGAGCATACATAAGTAACAACTCTTCGACCCGGGTATTGAAGATGTATTCGGGTTGAAACAAAGGATTTGCGAGCTTAAGACAAATGCTTGATAAGATGGAGGACCATGTGCGGCGAAATGGCGGGGACGGGTTGAGGAGAGATATCTCATACTCTCATTTGTGAATGCTCTCTTGCGACTAACTTGTTATACATTCAAATTTTAGAATCAAAATACAATCACAATGGCGGAATCTGCGAGAATTACAGAAGAATATATTGCCTTAGAAGAAAGACAAAATGAAATGAATTCTTATCGATCGCGAACACGAGCTCCAACGCCGCGAACGCAAGTTTGTTACCTCAATTCATAAATACGGTGGCGAGCACTTCGCAAGGACAGCGAGCAAGGAGAGGCGATGAGGGCAATGAAGATAGTAGCCATGGGAAGCCACGATCAAGAAGAATTTGAGCGAGAGAGAAACTACTATAACCGTAACAGCAATAATAAGATTAGGCTAGACAATGTGCAAGAAACTTATGGTGGACGAAGGCAATATAACCATGGAGGACAAAAGAGAAGCCAATGAGAATAGTATGGGAACCAATTAGGATGCCTCCACTGAATGCTAGTGTGGAAAAGATGCGGGAGGCTATACTCGTGATGGAAGAAGCAGGCAGCACCTTGGAACGCGGGGATGGAACCACCACCCGGGCGACGAAGTCATGAGTTTTGTTCTTACCATCGCTTCCACGGACATCAAACAAAGCGGCTAAAACGTAAAAGAGAATTATTCTCGGGATGATTGATCAAGGAAGTGAATCACTTTCTAAAAGGAGAAGAAAAGGCGGACATTACCACCACCACCGAAATGCACGGAATGCGGTGTCGGCGAAAGGAAAGGAAACATTTGTGATAGAAATCGGAGCGAAAGCCAAAATTTGAATTGCAACTCTATCGTCCACTCTTATCGCACAATCGAAGATTTTCATGACAACGTGCTCTTAGAGTCTTTGCGAGAGACTTGATGATAAAGAAATAATGAGCTCCGCGAAACGCCTGTGATTAGAAAAGTGGCCCATTTGAAGACTATTTCTTTCTGCGAGATGAAGTGCCAAAAGGAAGAGAAACACATGATAGCCCGTTGGTTGTGAAACTAGAGATTAACCCGAAACCAGTTGATGGAGAGGATGATGAGGCGAGAAGCTTCTTTGCAGGGCGATCAACCAGAATCTTAATCGACAGGAAGTTCGGTGAATATTCTCTTCTACCATACTTACAAGACGATGGGAGGAAAGATGAAGACTTGATCCCCTCTACATACAAGATATATGGCTTTAATGGCACTTTGCAAACAAACCAAAGGAGAGGTTCGCATGAGAATACCTCTACAAGGATTATCCAACGATATTTTATTCTGTGTGGTTGACGTGGAATCTCCATACAATGCGCTGATTGGGAGGCCATGGCTTCATGAAATTTTGGGGATCGCCTCAACATACCATCAATGCATAAAATTTCCACACCCAAATGGCATTGGTATTATACAGGGAGATTGGAAGGAGTCGCAACAATGTCATGAAGTAGATGTAGAAAGCTGCGAAGAAAGGAATGCCAAAAGAAAAGGTTGGAAACAACATGTGAGAGATGAAAGGGGAGAGAAAGGAAAAATTGATGGTAGATGCTATAGAAGTAAAAGAGGCTGAACATATCTCGCGAGGTGAATCCTCGAGACGGACCAATATTATGACAACAAAGAAGCGAGAAGATATGAGGAACAAAAAGCATAAGAAATGAGCAATTGGAGAAGTGATGTGCGAGAATCTCGCAACAACGAGTAAAATGAGAATTCGATTAAGAAAGAAAAGTGAAATACAACAAGTGAAACAAATGCGTGCGAATACTTGAGACAAATATCGGCAAATAATGAAACATGAATGATTGAGCGATTTAACAAATATAAATGCGCAAATGAATGGGACGAACCTTTATGGCGTACACCCTAGTTCGCGAATAACATTTCGTAAGAGGCAAATGTAAGACCTAAAGTGCGTCATATAAGGGGGTATCTCTCGCCGCAGTTCGGGGAAGGTTACACCGCTCTGGCTTTGAACCATGAAAATTTGGGGCCCATGAAAGCCTATCCAGGAAGAGGTACCTTGGATTCCCAACTATATATGTAGGTTATACTGGTTGGGAACCGAGGGTCTCTTCTAGGAGTCGTGTATGCTCAGGCGCCGAGGTACGGTTGAGCGAGTGCCGGGATGGATGAACCTACCACAGCCATTCTTGGCAAGTCTTGGCATGCGTTGCACTCGCCCGAAGAAAACTCCACTTAGGGTGCAGTCTCGTAACCATAAACCCTATAGGTATAAGGGATAAGAGGCTGCGAAAACAACAGTTGTTGTTAAGACCAGGATGGGAGGAGCTAGTCTTGTATGGCCGATGTTTCGCCTCCTTGAAGGCAACAGGAGATGATAAGGCGGTGCTCTCCATTGGGGAGTGCCAAAACAGACGCAAATGTCATGAGGCTTTGTTTTCGCAAGGAGACTTAGGCTTGTCATATTTGTGCAATGATCTGAGAGGCAATAATACTAACGCGAGGGTAAGGCGAGATCAATGGGTCTTTACGAAAGTGTACGGACGTCCTGCGATTTCGTCGCAAGGCGGCAATGTCATAGGGCTTTATATTCGCAAGGATATCTAGGCATTGTCATATTGTTGCAACCAAAACATCCTGCGAAGGCAAAAATACTTGAAAAATGATAAAGGCAAGATCAATGGGTCTTTACATACAAGTGTAAAGGCGTCCTGCGATTTTGTCGCAATGAACAGTGGTGTGGGAGGACCTCTAATTAGGGAGGTCTAACTTGGAAGACCACACAAAATGATAAGGCAAGGTCAATGGGCCTTTGCATGAAAGTGTAGCGGCACTGCGACCTTGTCATGCAAAAAGAGATAGAATTCTCAATTCATGAAGATACCGCGATTCCGTCGCGATGATCCATTTCAATTCAAAATAAGATTATTATCAAATACAAGAAGACAACTAAAATCTTCCATCGAAGATAAATAACGAGAGGCAAGTATGGGAATGGAAAAGATGGAACATTGTTATTCATCTTCGACGAAAGAGTTATACATCAATAATGTTAGCCAATTATATTACAAGGAAGAACTAACAAAAAGGGAATGAAGATTGAATTCATAAAAAAAAAAAAAAAAGAGTTCACTATAACAAAGATACTGACAATGTACGAGATATTACACGCGACAAAAGAAAACAAAAGAATTATATCTTTGGTGATTCTTCTTCATCATCGATTCATTAGTTTTATTATTCTCATCGCGAGAATTTTCTTGTTCGCCGGCTTCACTATCGAAACAGAGACAGGTAGATTCTCGGGAACCTTTTCAAGAAGCCAGGGGATATGTATGCGAGAGGGATGTTCAGTGCTTACAAACATACTCCATGGCTCCATTGCAAAAACGAAACGACATCATTATTAAAGTTCTCCATTTGTTGTTTCAAATTGTTTCTTCAACTTGGAATACTTGTTATTACGGAGGAGAGACTCTTGGCGAGCTGTTGTTTTTCAGATTCAAGTTCTTGATTCTCATTGGAAAATTCCGGCCCGAGTTGTTCTTTCTCGATTCAAGCTCTCTAATTCTAACTTTGAAGCCTCTTCTCTCATTCTACGCAAATAAGTAACAACAAGTTAATAATTTACAAACGGTACAACGAAGTTAAAAGCAGTAAGGTATAATAAGCAACCTTCTCCATCGGATATCATATCTTTAACCAAGGAAGTATGCTCGACATGAAGACTAACATCAACCCCTAGGTTATTTAAGGCGTTATCTAAAACTTTCGCGGCCCAGGCGGAATTCATCGTCATTATTTATAACAAGGAGCGAACGAATCTGATCTTCTCGCTCACTAAGTAAGGAATTCTGGCGAAGCAATTCATCTCGCTCAATTTGTAGCTCAAGAAGAGATTTTTGAAATGTTGCTAATGCTTGAGCACCATTGTTAGCAATACGATCTTTGTCATCTATATGATCACTAATTTTCTTCCTCAAAATTTTGATTTCTTTACGAGACTCAAGAAACATTTGTTTGAATTGGTTGGCCGCACTTAAACCGGATCTATGTTCAATCTCTAAAAGGCGATATTTGTGAAGTTCTTCTAATGAAAGAGAGTTAGTTTTGTTCGAAGAACTACTTAAAGAAGTGTTGAGGTGGCGAGAGAAGAAGGTTATTATCCATAGGTTCGGGAAATGTATGGAGAAGAATAGCCTCATCGGAGAGATTATATACGTCTGCGAAAGTAATAAGTTAGGTGGCAATCTGCGACCAATAAAATAAAAATAATAAAGGAAGGCAAAATATTATACCATAAAGTTGTTGATTAGCGTTTTGAAGGGTGGATACCCTCTCCTTTTGGGAATCAAGTTCGGTATTTAACTTTTGAATTTTTCGTCTTTATCGCGAGATGACTTGCAGCTTCAATTTCTAATTCTCGAATCCTCTTATTTAAGCGAGAATTCTTCCTTTCAAGATTGCTACGTCTTCTCTCAAGATCGAGGCAACTACAAAGAAGACCTTCCAACCTATGAAGAAGATAGAAAAGTCATTAATACATATACAACAATATAAAGTCAATGGGAGATATGATTGTATACATACCAAGGATCCAAGCGCATTCAAGAAGTCGGGAGACATAGTTCTAGAGACTCCATTGAAAGAATCATTGCCCTCCGGTAGAGTGGCATTGCACACGTTTTGCGAGAGTTCCGAGAGAGAGGCTGGGGAGCATCTCCCATTCCTTGGAAAGAATCGGAGAAGATACTAGACAACCGACCCATAGAAGAACCGATTAACGGGGTTCTGTAGCGAGAGAAAGCGGTCGAATCATGGTCATCCTCATCGGAAGACTCGAGTTCGAGTTAAGGCGAGAAGAAGATTGAATCTTTCGCTTTTTAGTTAGTGGAGCGAGAAGATTTATTCTTGCGGCGGCAGTTTGCCCTTACTTTTATCCCTCGCGGCTCTGACTTCATCAACTCCAACCTTCGCATACGGTTAAAGATAAGCTTGAGAGGCAACAATATTGTTTCAAATAACAAAGGAAGTGTTTCTTACTTCACTCGTAAGCGATCGAAGTATGGTCAGAGTACTCTCCAACGGATTATCCTTGTACTTTCTTCTCAATTTGGCGATCTGAAAAATTATACAAACTCAACATATAAAAAAAAAAAAGAAAGTTGCGAAGGCAAGGTTTAAAATGGGAAACATACCTCATTTGCTTTATCAGGCCATTTGAACTCCCAAGGATGATACCTGCCGCGAGATTCGCGGGGAAGAACGTGCGAGCCCGCGATATAAGGACCATTTAAAAACAAGGGTACAACCCACCATTTCTCATCTTTGGAGTGGCGAGGAGTAGTATTATTACAGGGTGCCAATCAATATCCTGCATGAGCAATTTATCCTCGAGACATTATCCTTCTTTTTAAGGCGAATGCCCCAAATGAGACTTCGCATTAACCATCTTTATCATTTGAATAATTTTCAAAAAAAATTTCTACAGTGTACTTCTCTGCGAGATATTTCCAAGTCTTTGAAATCGGGGTGTCTAACGGTAGTAGAGTATAAAGATCCTTTGCGGCGCCACGATTCGCGAATTCAAGCATTAGGCGAATGCAATCGCCACTCAAGCGATAAACAGCCCGAGAGAATTTTTCATGGGCCAAGATTTCATAAAATAGAGGCAACTCTGGATCGTATAAGGGAATGGGAAGTCCCGAGAAGCTGACCTAGCGAGACGATAATCCTTTGATCATCACATTGATGATCGGAAAATAACCTTGCGGAAAGAATGGATGAGGGTTCTTGATCGGGAATGGTCGATAGAGTGAAACCCTTCTCGAGCAACTTGTTGAACTTCATCAAAAGAAGCTTTGTATGCACGACTGATGGCAGCCATTATCAGTATGGGAATGGATGAGAGGTTAAAGGTTAAGATCGATGCTAGAAAAGACGGAGAGAAGATTTGCAGTAGCAGGGAGAAGATTTGCGGAGCGGAGCGCAAATTGCGGAAGGAGAAAATCAAAGAAGTTGCGAGAGAGAAACTAAAGAATGAAAAGGAGGAAAAGAAAACTATATATAGGAAAAAAGATCCTCGAGAAAAACGAAGTCAATTAATGCGAGAAGAGACATGAACGGTCAAGAATAAACGGTTGGAAGAGACGTGTCGAAAAATGGCTTTAATGGTTAAAAACTGTGTACGGAATTGAAACAGATAAAGATAAGCAGTCGCAGCGAATAAAAAGACTCGCTCTCATGATATTCTTCCCTTCGCAAGAAAAGTATGAGGAGAGACAGGAGATGCAAAACTTTGGAACTTCGCAAAAGAATAGAGGCAAGTACGTACTTTTCAAGTCCAGTATTCTTTCGCTCGTTCCTTCGTCAACAAAGACCAAAGATTACTACAACAACAGATTTTTCCTTAAAAATCGCTCTTTAAGCAATATTCAAGGAAAAAGAGGCAAGATGTAGGATCATAATATCGCAACGTGCAGGGCTCGCGGGGTTAATAAACAGCGACGTCGCGAGCGATCGTGAGCTGACTAAAATAAATGGCGCGATGAATAACGACACACAAAACAGCAGAAAGACATGGAACCGGGCGAGGGTTAAGAAGTGTCGCGAGAATAAATGTTTGTACATCTGCGACACTTGCGGAACATTTCCGAAATAAAAGGATAGATTAGTTGTCATCCACTATGTATCGCCCTATATAAAGGGTTGAGTGAGTGCATTGTGAGGGAGATCTTTTTGGAATTGTTGGGCAAGTCATTAGGAGAGAGAAAGTTCAAGAGTGTTTTACTTGCTAAGTGTAATCCTACTTTTCTGTGTAAACAACTCATGAAATTAATCAATAAACATTCTCAATTATACAACTTTCAATGGACTAATTAATCAAAATATAGTGAGGGGTGTAGTGTGGGAAAACCTGCTACTACAACCTACTCAAGTATGCAAACGGGTACGCATACCTAAGTGGCCAGACTAAGTTTGGGTTCGCCAGTACACGAATGGGTACGCATACCACAAAACTCAGTTGAACTCCGGAACTTGAACTTATGCCAGTACGTGAACGGGTGCGCATACTAAGTTCCCGGTCATTCATTAACCAACCGGTACGCGTGGGTACGCATACCATAGTTCCCGGACTCGGAATAACTTGCAACAGTTAGCATACAAGTACGCATACTGTGTTATATCCAATCATGGTTAATTTTGTCTAAACTCTCATTTAAATCATTGAAACATTCTTAGAAGACGGGAATAGATGTCTCACACAAACTATTAGCTTCGAAGCAATTTTCAAGTGATCGAATGATCAATACGAAACATTCCGAGTCTACATCAAATGACTGTCTCACACAAATCATGTAAGATGTTACCAGGCGATTTTCACAAGATCATCTTTTGACTTTCGTCAAGAATATAAGATGAACTTGGTTAAAGCGAAATCTTGCCAACACATAATTCGAGAAATATGTAAGCGAGTTAAACTCAGCTCGAAATATCAAATGTATATAATCGAAGTCTACATACTTTTGTCTCAAATAGGAGATAGAGTAGATAGACTTTTGAGTGATAGATGAGTTCAAGTGTCCACATACCTTTTGTTGGTGAAGTTCCACAAGCTCTCCTTAGTAGTTCTTCATCTTCAATCGATAAACACCGTGAAGTCTAAAGCTCAACTACACTTTTTATCCTAATCCGAGACTTAGTTATAAGTAGACTAGAAATCAAGACTTATAGTTTTGGCAACTAAACTTGAAAAACAAGCTTGAGATAGCAACGCTTGCGATCTCAACCGAGCAGTGCTCTAACAATAAGAATATAACTTTAGAAGATAAGAATATGAGGTGTTTTCATAAAAAAGCTAAGCAGATATTTAAACGAAATAAAATGGAAATCCTCAAGAATAAAAATATTAATTGGCTAAATACTAAAAACGAAATCTTTGATTCGATAGCTGATCTTTTACATAAAATAGCTTCTACAATTAATCCTGAAATTGATCAGAATATGATAAATCTTATACCGACTTATATAAACCAAACTGACAATGACATGCTCTGTTCCACTTCGTTGGAAAGTGAAACAAAGAACCATGGAACAAAATAAGAGTCCATGTCCAGATGGATTTTCACCCAATTTCTTTCGAAATAATTGGGAAACCATTAATATTGAACCTGATCTAATCACTCAAAAAAAAAATAATCATAACTGGAAACATATCCAAGGAAATGAATGCCTCTTGCATTCATTAACTCTAATGACTCTAAACCCTACTACTCATGTGAAGTATAAAACAATAGACCTAGCAAACACCTCTTATAAAGTTATCTCTAAATCAATGGAGGTAGAATGAAAGGGCTATTAGGGTAAATAATTTCTCCATGTTAATATGTATTCATCTCCAAAAGGAAGATATCTAAAAATATTGCATGACTCATGAGATTTCTCAAGATGAAAACTCTAAATCTAAAAAGGGATATTATGGGATTGAAAATTGACATGTCCATGGAATTAAATAGAGTGAAATGAGACTTTTTGATTTAAATAATGACTAAACTGATACTTAACAACAAATTTTGCAATCTGGTACACCATTGCATTTCGAAAACAACCTTATATGTTTTGCTTAATGGGTCTCCCACTAAATTCCTTAAACCAACTAGGGATTTGAGACAGTGAGACCAAATATCTTCCTACTTATTATTGTGTCGTATAGAGGCAGTGTCTCGAACTATTCTGCATGTTGAAAACTCATGTATGATTAAAGGTATAAAAATAGCACACCAAGCTCCTTCAATAATTCACTTATTATTCTCTGACGACTGTTTATGTTTTGTAAGATAAATGACAAAACCTTCCATAATCTAGTAAAACTTTTTAAAGACTTGGTTCAGCTTTAGGTCAACTAATTAACTAAAGTAAATCTGGTTGTTTTTAGTCCAAAAGCAGATACTAGTAGTAGACATAGGGTAAAGGAGATATTAGGAGTCATTGTTATACGTCTAAATGATAAATATTTAGGATCCCGCTCTTTACAAACAGATGAAAGAGTGCTTGCTTTGAACAGTTTATTGAAAAAACGAAAAAATAGAATGCTTGGATGGAAAGGAATTCAGTTAAATAATTATGAGAAAGTTGTTATGATCAAAAAAAAAATTATTACTTATCTGTATGTATATTTAATGAATTCTTTTAAAATACTTGTTAAAATCTGCGATAAGATAACTAAACTCCAGAGAGATAACTGGTAGGGAAAATGGAAATGGGATGAATGATAAAGGAAAAAAATGAGCATTTCTAAAAACATTGGAACTCTCTCAATCTTTAAAACTCTAAATGACAGAGGATTAGGTATTAAGAATATAAAGAAATTTAATCTTGCAAAGATAGCTAAGATGGGATGGATATTAAAAGAGAATCTTAATTCTATTTGTACATCCATTCTCAAAGAAAAATATTACTCAAAATGTAACATTCTACACATCAATAGTAACCTAAATACGAATGATAGCTGGATATGGAAGGGAATGTATGATATTCACCAGATAGAAACATTATGTTTTTGGGAACTAGGAAATGGCACTAATATTGATATTCAGGATAATTTTGGAGGATCCCATATACAGTGACATCTCATCAAAGACCGCATATGAACACTAAGGAGCTACAAACACACAATATTGGTACTTGGATAAACTTTCTAAATGCTTTGATGTTTAAACAATAGAAAAAGTAAAGAAAATTAGATTTCCTGGTGAAGACAAGGTGGATACCCATATTTGAACTTTAAAAAGAAAAGGTATATTTTCTGTGAAATCTTTATACAATGATTATAATCATATAATCTCAAATGGGAATGCAGACTAAAAATGGAACAAGATATGGAGTATGGATACTACTCCCGCTGTTAATAATTTTATCTAGAAAGCAACTCATGTTATACTCCCTCCATTTCTTAAAAAGAGATACTTTCACTTTTTCAATTTGGCCTATTTAAGATACGGAGTTAGTATTACCCAAAAGTATAAAAGGCATACATTATTGATGATATAAAAACTTCTTGTAAACTCTACAATGAGGAACGAGAAACTTTAATTCATCTTTTTCTTCAGTGCAATTACGCTTCTCGAGTATTAATGCATTTTAATTTTGACATGCAGTTGTTGATGGTGGTTTTTAGTTCAGGGCTAAAATTGTAAAATCCTGTATTTAATGAGCCATCATTCTGTAAAGAAGATTGAGCCATTTAAAAGTGATGAGTGCCCAAGCCTCTTTACTTACATATGTATTGAGCAATTCAGTATATTTATGTGAAATTTATCCAGAATGGTGCGTGTAGCAACAACCCCAAATATTCTGTAAATTTCTGAGTATTTATTTTATGCCATGTTCCCCAGTTGAACTCTTAATACTAACATGACATGACGACTAATGCTCGCTCCTAACCGAGTAGCATGAATCTCCCGAAGTGTCAGGATTAAGATGCGTGTGGAAGTACTCAATCAGAGGCACGCAAAGTTAAGCTGCCCTTTGATATTAAATTAGTGATTTTTTGTATCAGTATGCAAAATTCACACAAAATTGATTAATTTTGCGGAAACCCGCAAAATTCAGTTCTTTAATCTAATTTTATCAATTTGCAAAAATTAGGTTTTCGCTCCCTACACAATATCTCGAACCCTATTGGTCGAGACCAATCCTATGTAAGCTAGGAAATTAATCCGTCATGGACTAGTATGAGCAAAGTCCTACCAAAAATCAGAAAGCAAGAAATAAAAGAGGAGTTGCGGCAAATAGGAGCAGCAACAAGAGAAGGCGTGGCCGCGCCACATGGCTGGCCAGTTTTTCCTAGCAGGCACCACCTGTAGCCGGATGGCCACACTCCATGTTTCCCTTGCCGGGCCCACTTTCCATCAACCAATTAGGTCGCTCTAAAGGTGCCACACGCATTTAGAATGAGGCCGGCCCCATGCTGCCGGCCCCCTTTCCATCGACCAATCAGGTCGCTCTAAATGCGCCACATGCATTTAGAATGAGGTCGGCCCCATGCTGCTTGCCGGCCCCTTTCCCATCGATCAATCACGTCGCTCTAAATGCGCCACATGCATTTAGAATGAGGCCGGCCCCATGCTGCTTGTCGGCCCCCTTTCCATCGATCAATCAGGTCGCTCAAAGTGTGCCACATGCATTTAGAATGAGGCCGGCCCCATGCTGCTTGCCGGCCCCTTTCCCATCAACCAATCAGGTCGCTCTAAATGCGCCACATGCATTTAGAATGAGGCCGAACCCATGCTTCTTGTTGGCCCCCTTTCCATCGACCAATCAGGTCGCTCTAAATGCGCCACACGTACTTAGAATGAAGCCGACCCCATTCTGCTTGTCGTCCCCCTTTCCATTGACTAATCAGGTCGCTCTAAACCCGCCACATGCATTAAAAAAAGCCAAACCGCGCCAACACCTAGTGCTCATCGCGTCAACATAGCTGCACACACTAATTAGGGCTTTGACATGCCAAACCCTAATTTAGTTAAGACCGCTATGCCGTCCCATGCAAAATAATGCCACCTAAGGCATTAAGTTTGATACGGCAACTAGAGCCAATGTTGTTGGGTCATATTTGGATCTAACACCAACATGCCAAGATATAGTGGCCGCGCCAATACGCCACTATGTCACTGGCAGGCGCTAACGAGATGTGGCCATAATCAACGGCCACCCTCTTCCATAAATTACAATCTCGGCCGTACAACTTCGCCAACCGAATTGACCGGCCTAGATTAAACCTTAAGCGACCAACCAAGACTAACTTAATAGAGTCACACACTATTTCTTGCGGCAAGTCTCATGACTTTGCTCGCCACACATGATTACATGCCGGCTAGTTTGCACGCGATTGGTCAGAATAACTAGGTATTGCACACAAGACCCACTCAAGAATCATCGCATATTTTCCACGAAAATACTCGAAACATCAAACATGTGTCAAACTAGGGGATGCTCACTAGGGTATTGGTATGGCGGTTTACAACGTGTGCCGTGC
>JAJJWW010009530.1:0-34260 GCA_023531295.1 Papaver armeniacum
GGCTACAAGGGCTCAGGCAGAGAGTGTGATGACGAGGCACTAGCCATTGCTCAGAACATGCCACAGCTGCGTCGTCTTCATCTTTTCGGTAACAAATTGACCAATGTGGGGTTGAGGGCCATTTTCGATGGCTGCCTGCACCTTGAATCTCTGGATCTCCGTCAATGCTTCAGCCTCTATCCAGAAGAGGATCTACTGAAGAGGTGTAGAGACAGGCTTATAAAATTAAGGCTCCCAAATGACCCCACCGATGATTATGAATTTGATGATGCAGTCGACTATGGCCATGACGATGATTACGAATTGATTTATGTTGACATGGACACAAACACAGACGGCGATATAGGTTATGAAAATGTCTCTTGGTCAATAATAACTGAGTAACCTATTGACGAAATGGTTTTGATTTCTATGACTAATGTCTCTTGTTCATCTCTTAGAATGATTTTTCTTTTTCTTCTTTTCATCTAATGATGTGTAAGTGTTGGCTTCATGTTCTTCTTGCTGCGGCGTACCCCTTGCTATGTTTTTTTTCTGTCCATATATTTCTCTGTGATACAGCTATAACTTCCTATAATGCCTCGAATAGTAAGTGTATGGACCACAAAATGTAACCTGGATTCGAAATAATTTGGTGAATCACGACCGGATGACTAGGTGTCCTCCGTACGATGTGAGACCCGTTGTTTGCCCTGTTATTACACGTGTTTAGAAAAGTAGCACTATGCCTCTCATTTTCACGCACCCAACAAAAATGAGTCCAAATCTGTCACATTTCGTCTGCTAGTGTATATTTAATAATATTCTTACGATTAATTGATTATTTAGCGACTTAGCCCATTACCCTCCATGTTTAGAATCACGACCCTCGTTACATAACTCCCTAAATTAAATCAAGGGTAAAGATTAAAATGTGAAATATACACTCGTTAAGAAGTGTGCACG
Organism: Papaver armeniacum; assembly: GCA_023531295.1. Lineage (NCBI taxonomy): Eukaryota > Viridiplantae > Streptophyta > Magnoliopsida > Ranunculales > Papaveraceae > Papaver > Papaver armeniacum. Next base: position 946 of record JAJJWW010009530.1, read on the forward strand.
AATTCGCACTCAAAAAAAAAAAAAATGCTGCTTGTTCCTCCTCCCCACCCAACAATATAAGGTAATAAAGAAGAAAATCCTATTATTGGGGATGTTTTTTTTCTTTTTTTGGGTCACTAGTAGTAATTCTAATAAGCCCTTATCTAATTTCTTTTGCTAATATCTAATACCCCTGATTTGATTAGTGTTGATTATGGTGATTAGCCGAACTAATATTGATTAGACTAATTTTTTTCATCAAATTTTCTTTCGGTCTTTTTATTTTCCTTCTTTTGATTTAGTACGATGATTTCAAAAAACAATTTAAACTTTTTTTGACTTATATATAATCATTCGATTATAAAGTTAATTACATTGATGAAGAAGGCAACTGCGCCGCAAGCTCTTTTTGAATTGCAAACCCTATTCGCTTAAAAACAAACTTTTTTGAACCGAGAGTCACGACATTGCTGTGCATGACTTTCTGGACTCTTTTGAGGAGTCCAACCGCCTCTGGAGCCAAAAAACCAAATGTATCAAAATCAAACGGAATAAAAACATGCCCATTATCATGACACGCTTTCTCATGTTTCTCTATCTTACCTGAGGGAGCCCTTAGTGCTGCTTGCCCAACTGTAAACGTACCACGTCCTATGCCTACTAACGGAGAAACCCCAGTAAGGTAAACAAAAGCGTGCTTCCCGTTGGCCCACCCGAAAATAAGAACATCTGCTGACCTGAGAGTCAATCTCCCTTCAAGTGAATCTGTCAAAAAATTGACAGCCGCTTCTTTCTTTGCTGAAATACCATTTCTCCACAGTACATCATACAACATATCCTTCACATGATCGTGTCTATGTGTAAATCCGGGGTCTACCTTACAATGAACTGCATGTTCACCAAAGGCGTCCAAGCACCCCGTGATACAAGCATGGCAACGTGTATCCGAAGGGTATAAAGGGATGATCAACCTGTATTTAAGAATGGCACGATACTCCACAGGTGACATTTTACTGTCGAGCCCTCAATCGAGAATAGCGAGGAGGAAATCCACAGGCATGCCCACTTTGAAGGCGGTCGGAAAGCTGCTTTACTGTCTATTAGACAACTCGTAAACTTTGTCCATGGCCTTAACTACTTTGCCAAAAAGTGCACTCGCCAAAGTACTTTGGGCTTTAGGGGGAGGTGTCCTTACTGGTAAAGTTGGTAAAGTCGAAATCGGGAAGAGTTTCTTGAATAGTCTTCAGGGCCTTATGAAAATTGTCATCCATACCTTCTACCTCAGCGTCCCTTAATATATGATCTTATAACCCCCAAGATTGGACACGTGAAGCAAGAAAGGCATATTGGGATGCCTCACTAGCAGTGTATAAGCCAAGTCCTTCGTATCTAATATGTAAAGAAGATAGCCTCCACTGCAGATCTCCAAAAAATGAACCCCCACATACCACAATGTCATCTACCACTTCTCTCAACCCTCTATCAAAAATCTTTGATGCCTCTACAATGTGTTCAGGCTGGCAAATAAGAAATCCAAACAACAATTTTTTCACGATTTTTTAAAACACCCGGAGAACCTTATATTTGATTACCATTAACAATTTTGTTGATTAAATACCGATAAAAACCGAAACAAATCTTGGATTTTTTGTAGTTTCGGTTGGGAAACATTGTCGACCCAGACATAAACAATAATTAACAGCTCAGAATTAAAGATTTCCCAGCCGTAAATTACTTTCACGGCTGGGTCGACAAGAACTCCCAACCGATTTTGTTTTTCTTTTATTTTTATGTAAGTATCAGAAAGAGTTGTGGCTAGGTTTTCCTAGCCAAAAGTTCAAGTTACGGTTGGGTAACCTGGCGAAAATTAGCATTTTCGGCAGGGAAAACCAAACCGAAATTCTCTGTTTGTATTTTTTTTTTTTTATTTTTTTTTTTGGGATTATCAGAATAGCTTACGGCTAGGAAAATCTAGCCGTAAAGACTCTTTTACGTTTGAAAGTTCTTACTTTCCCGACTGTATAAGTAGGTTCAGGGCTTGAGAAACCCGTATTTTCCCAACCGTATTATAGGATTCACGGTTGGGAAAGTGTGAACTCCCCAGTCGCTATAGTTTCAGAAACTGTTTTTTTTCCTCAAATTAATCGAATCGAATTTTTAAGTCAATCAAAAGTAAAAATAAATGTTTTTTTTTTTTTTACAATCTCTACGCGATGGAGAAGATGAAGAACAAGAGAGGAAGAAAAATAATAGTTTTTTTTTTATAATCATCATCTTCATCACGATGCGATGGAAAAGAAGAGAGAAAGAAGAATTATAGATTTTAGTTTTTTTAATGATGTTTCATTTCATCATGACGAAATGAAAGAGAAGAGAAGAAGAAGAAGAAAAAAGAGAAGATTAAATATATTTTTTAATAATATGTTTATAGAAAAGGGTATATTTGACATTATTGATTAAGTTCCTCCTATCCATATTTAGGATAATAGAACCCAATAAAGCCCCCAAAACCCATAGACTTTAAAGCCCCAATAATATGATTCATAATAAATAGGTTTTGAGAGGTCTCCGACAAATATCAATATAATACATGGAAGTTAAATGTGGTTGCAATATATAACCTTGTCAAGGCATTTCAAAATGAAACTAATGAAGAGCAAAAATACTACATTGGTTTTATTTTATTTTTTGTTTATGATGTTACGAAAATAAATTCGCTCTGGTGGTAACATGTAACAATTAACAACCACTTTACTGTAATGTTGCACTGAGGTCCGAGCTCACAAAATGCACGAAACTGACACGTCACAGTGCTCATTTTCCAGTCTATTAACGAAAAAACTGAACCAAATAGGGTGTGTTATCGTGATCCTCGTGGGTTAAGAAACTCTTTAGATAACAAGGATGTTGCAATGCCACGATGCATGGTAGCAACTTCTACCTAATAAATTTATGGTGAAGCGTGCATACGCAATTAACCCGTTACCACCGTATACTTTCTTGCTCTTGATTGATACGTCAATTAATGTCCCTAAGGGAGTTCCACAGGTTAACAGATACAAACACAAAAAAAATTGAACTAACCCCAATGATTTAAGTCATTCACTGGAGGCATCCATCACCATTATAAATAGTAGTACTATTCCATATGATTTGATCGTCATTTCACTAAAAAATGTAAAGATCAAATTCGATTATGTTCGTACCAATCAGAAACTAAGTAAGATATCATCTTCACCATTTAACTCAAGACTCTATAGATGAAGGGGCTACGTAATTTCTTTTTTGATGGTTCTTGTGGCCATAACTAGCCTCCAAATTTCCCATACCGTAAGTTCTCCAACTATATACCCGAATCTATAGTCACAATCATTGTCTTTTTTGTTTTTTGTTAGAAAGGTGAGTGAAATTCTAACAATTACAAAAACTTGAAGTCCCTCTGGAAGTCCCTACTCCTAGTTTGATATTTGATATTCCACCGATCTCCAAAAGGTCATAAGCACAAGTGAGTTATAAATGACCTATATCTGATACGGCATACCATTGTTATCAGGCCAAAGTCAGTACATACAGTATGTAGTTTATAGAACACATTTTCCTAGCTCCTCCTACTTTATAATATAGCCATAGTACAAAGGTTGAATGAGTTTTTTTGAATGTTTTGTTTAAACAGATCAGGGGACATGCAGTTGAAGATAAGGTCATCAAGATCGTAACTGGCGATTCCAATAAAGTTCAAAATCTTGAGGCCGATGGGATAAAGATTTGGTATTAATATTTCCAATATATGCAGAGCCCAAAATATTTTTTTCCATATATATATATATATATATATTTTTTTACGTCAAACCGGTAGATAATAAGATTGCCTAACACAAAATGTGTCGGATTAGTTTTAGTTTGAGTGAAGTGTATAACGAAAAGATTGTTATACAGCGATTTTGATATGTTTAACAAAAAAATTGATGTAAGAATTTGAAGGATAATGAGACTTCAATACCCGTCATCGCATACCATGTATATGTACCTAAAACCTTGATATGAATTTGATTTCAAATCTTTTGGAGTTTTGAAAAGTTCAAATTCTTGAACTTGAATAATTAATTAATGATTAACGAAACTTTAAAGTTCTTCTCCGACATATGTTCATCCTAAATATTGTACAATGATATATAGGTATATAAGAGAGTTATTTAGATAGTGAATGAAGAGTTTAGTGATTGGGCGAGACTTAGTGACGAAATTAACTCAGAGTACATATTTTTCGAGCTCTCACGAGGAGATGGTTATTTTGACGCTCTCATAGGTACTAATACCTTAATTCCTATGCTTAGCTTAAATGTATAATAGTTTCACGTTACATCTTTGGTATAAAACAAGAAAGGAATATTTGAGATCTTTCAAAAATAAAATAGAAAAATAGGCGACATATATAACAAAACTCAAATATTGTATGGGTTTTGTTAACCCATACACAAGATAATACCAATCATTGCACTCAAAATTGTTAAAAGTAATTAAAAAACAAGAGAGATAGTGTGGATTTGCATTGAAGAGTGCAAGTTTTTATAGTTCTTACGATATTATATTTATAGAGAGTGAGATCCTGTAGTTAAAACTGCTAATGAGGAAAAAATGAGGATGGAATCACGTGGATGAAATAAAAATTTATTAGAATGAAATACAAATTGACGTGAAATTCAAAGAATATCTTATCACATTTTTTTCTTTCAATGAACACATTATATCGATAATGCATGATTTTTCACGTAATGGTTGATTTATCGGCATGAACTTTTCAAAAATATATAAGGAAGAATAAAACATGGAATACGTAATGACTCAATAAACGATTTCCACTTTGTACGTTATCGAGAAATCAAAATAAATATATTTAAAAGATATGTTTTAAATGCCTGATAAAACGTAAGAGATGTAACCACAATGATCGGTTGGTCTATTATTTTAATATGCAATATAACTTCTTTAATATAGTATTCTAGCTCGTTAATAACATATAAAGATTCAAACCTAATATAACATATTTCAAAAGTTCCACTAAGTATTAATAAAACTTACATATCATATAAAATAATATATCTACTAGAAAAATAAGAAATAATTGGCATACAAATTTCTCAAAATATAATCTAATATTGGTTTGATTGTCCACATATTCATATATATACATATATCCTGTTTCTATTTTCCAGAAATTAAAATTGGAGTTCGGAACATATTGGAGGATGCGCTCGGTGTCGACCTTTATGATGAGTTCGACCATATCAACATGGATAAGGAATCTTGAGTTGGCGATCTTATTTGAGGAAATCAAGTTTGTACTGCAAAACTCAAAGCTAATGGCGAAGTATCGAACTACATGCAAGCTAATGGGATTTTTGCATATATTATTATGTTTTCCCTTATTAAGATTGATGTTACCATTTCTAAGTAAACAAATTAATGATTTATTATTATGTTATTCTCTTCATGCATTGTTTAGTACAAGCCGTCTTAGTAAAATTTATATATAAGGATTGTGCTTCTATTTTAAAGTCTTATAAAAGTGAATTTAATTTGATGTAAAACTATCCTTAAGTTCACGAAAATGTTTGATTCATATTTTTTTTAATTTTATTATATAAATTAAGAATAATGCTTTGTGCTGACCTGTCACCTCTGTACTTTCACAATTCTTATAACCTTATAAATATAGTGTGTCATATGGCACTCAAATATGGAAGAAAATCTTTAACACACTCTGAAAACTTTAAATCCACCATGGGTTGGGTTCCGCATGTTGTACCGTGTGAGAAATCCCCAGGTGGGGCCCCACCTAAGCCATAAGCCACGCTATAAATCCATTAGTAGTTGTGTCTTCGGTATAATCCGCGGGATATGACCCAACTGTGTTAAGAATCCTTTGAAAAATATCAAAATGTCACATGGAAATCAAATGAACATACATATCTATAGACCACATAAATATCAAAATGTCACCTTTCAAATAAATAAAAGTAGAAAAGGCATGCACGGGAAAAAGCTATATTGTTAAAACACTTCTACTTGCTAAAAATGACAATGGGGACTTGTTATATAATACAAAGATGACCGAGTTGTAACATGTTCATATCGTAAGAACTCTTGACTTTGGTGAAGCCACTTCATCAATAATAATTGACACACCTTTTTGTGTCTTTATTTTTACTCGAGAATAAGATTTTGTTGATACCAAAATTTAACGAAAGAGTACAAAAGAACCCATTTTAGAGGGTGAGACATTAAAACTCTTATCTAGAGTTTAAGATTTTATGGATACACATTTATGTGTCTAGTTTGATCCCAATTCATTATTTAGTTAGCGCTTGATTGTGTACTTATGCTGGTATTTTATGATAGACACATTTATGTGTCTAATTCGTCTCAATTCTACATATTGTTAGTGCTTAATTTTGTACTTATTATGGTGTTTTATGTGTGTGTAGGTATTTTTGGAAAAGAAACATTTTTGAAGAAATCAACTCGAAAAATTACTAAAGGCACCCTGAGGAGTTAATAAAGGCGCCCCAAGAGTTTTTCACTATTTACAACCCAAAATTACTCTTCATACCCCATTAATTGCCATTCGCACCCCAAGAATTGATAATTGTACCCCAAATTGATAAATGGACGTCGTATTTGGATAAGGGGCAGTCATCTTCTTCGTTTGAATTTCTAATTTTGGCCGGAAAAATTAGGGCAGAATTAGGGTTTCATAATTGAAGGGGTTTCACTGAGACTAATGCCATGTTTGGTGCCTAGATATCCCATCCTAGATTGGGTTATCCAGTAAAAAAACGGTTAAAATGTGTTTGTCTTACTGCAATTCCAATCTTGGATAAGGATTACTAAACCTTCCTTGATTTTAGGAAGCTAACAAAGTGAGGTTACGGTATTCTTCTAAATACCTGGGATACAGATATCCTCACCTGGGTTAGGTTGTTATTTTCTTTTAAGATAAGTAGTTGTCTTAAAAATAATTCTTTATATTAACCTTTTTCTAGGCTGTTATTTTCCTTTAAGATAAGTAGTTGCCTTAAAAATAATTGTTTATTAACCTTTTTCTAGCTGTTATTTTCCATTAAGATAAGTAGTTGTCTTAAGAATAATTGTTTATATTAACCTTTTTCTCGAGTCAAACAAACACAAGTTAACCTAGCCTAAAGAATGATATAATTTTAGACAAATAACATTAATACTAACCAATAACAAGGTTATCATAAAGTAATTTAAGATACACTATTCTAGATTATGTTATCCCATTTTCAAGCTCCCAAACAGACCCTAAAGTACTAAAATTAAATGGGTTTGCTCTAATTATTAAGAAATGGGAAATAGTCTTCGTTTTGACTAGAATTGGCTTGATAATCGGGATTTCATGAAAACAGAGTTCTCAATTTTGGTGGGAAAATTTTGTTCTTCATGGCAGAATTAGGGTTTGATTTTTAAAGGTATTAGAGGGAGATTCAATCGCTGGATTTTCTTTAGATGGGCTTGTTAAGCCGAAAAAGGAAGATATAGTTATTGGATTCAAAGGAATTAAATTTGGATTAATGGACATAAGCAAATCCGAAATTTGGAGTTGTTTTGAGATTACGTGGAAGATTTTGGACAAATCCGAAGAAGATTAAATCATTGCAATCGATCATATTATCCTGTTTTATCAGAATATGGGTGGTAAGTGATTTGGTTTCGAAGAAATAGGAAGTATTACGTGGATTTGATCAAAGCAAAGCAGTGAGCAAACTCGGGTTTTTCTTCGGTTTATTCGTGGAAGATACGTGGAGTTATCAGCCCTGTACGAGTTTAACTCAATTTGTTGCAAAAAATCATAGTGTTAGGAGAGAGTCAACAGTTGCAGACGCGTGGAAAAGGAAAATATAGAAATTATTCCCGAGAATAATATCATTTTGCTGTGAAGATTTTGCGCAGTTATGACGAAAGATTTGGCCCATGTAGAGTATATATAGGTTACAGGGGAGCTTGTAGAAAGGCGGACGGAGAGTTTGGAGGAAAATTGTAGACCTAGAGATCGAGAAATTGGAGTTACATGAAGTTGTCTTCTGCTGCTGCAAGAACACGAAGAACAATAGTCAGTTCAAGTCAGTCGCAAATCAGTTAATCAACGACAGTTCTGTAATTTTTATTTGAATAGACTTCTTGCAACTGTACTTCGTTAGTAGTTGAACTTCTCAATTCAGTCGCCAAAGACTTTAAGCGATCGCAAAATCATTGTAAGCAATTTTTACTCTTTAGACTTCCTGCAACTGTACTTCGTTAGTAGCTGAACTTCTCAATTCAGTCGCTAAAGACTTTAAGCGACCGCAAAATCATTTTAAGCAATTTTACTCTTTTTGAGTCCAATGAATAATCAAAATTTCTTCAATTTTCAATTCATGAGTAGCTAAACATATTTTCTATGGTTTTGGAAGAAGCTATTTTCTACGAGTAATTCTTAGTAATTATTTTCTTTGACATAGTCACTCCATTTATGTGCTTTACAATTATTAAAATTTTTCTCTTCTTTACATGCTTCATAATAATTGTTTTGGGTAGTTTTGCTATCTATCTTTTACAAGCGAAGGAAAATTAGGCTTTAGAATAGCGATGAAAGTCAATAAAAGAGCTTGTAACGTTATATCTTCCAGAGCATGAGATTGGTTCGAATTGTTTTGAGTAAATTAGGAGTATTGTGTCAAAGTTAAAATTATTGAGTTAACAACCATAAGAAGTAGTGAAATCCAAGACCCTAGATTCATCTCTCCTTGGTGAAAAATAATAATTAGAACTTAATTAGTTTTTCTTTTTTATTTATGGTCTTGAAACCCATCCTTTGAAAAGTTCTAGAATCGAGCCTTCTACTTACCACTTTTAAAACTAAATCATTTTCTGTGTTTGTAGGTATTTTTGGTAAATAAACTTTTGTGGAAAAAATGGCAAGAAAAAATGTTGTGGAAAGTGATAAAGGCACCCATTAAAAGTGGTAAAGGCACCCACATTTTGGATATGGGCATCCCAGTGGCTAAAGGAAACCATTTCCTGGATACGAGGCACCCTTCTTTGTCACCGGTTAAAATTGTTTTTGGCGGGAAAATTTCAGTCTTATTGGCGAAGTTTTCTCTTCTCTTGATTAGGACAAATACCAGCCTGTTATGACTAAATAGGATTGATAATTGCGTTAGAAATGGAAAAAAAAGAAGGAGTTAATTGTTTTACGATAACATAGGGGCTGGAGATATTATCAGGTTTCTTTTGGTCTTATTTCGGAAGTTAACTATTTTGACTCTTAGGATTGCATATATATTTGAAGAGTATTGTAGTGCTTCTACAATTTTGACTCTTTTGTTCATTTCTTTATATTGAGACCCCATATACATATGTGTAGAGCTGGTAAACTACCTCACCCAAACAATTGCTAAATGTTGGAATGATTTTTTAGAGATTATTCTGTCAACATCATCAAATCGGGAAGTGAAATGAAAACTGTTTTGAGAAAGACAAGACTTTGTCAACAAGGACCCCTTAACCAAGATTGAACAATGGCTAGAAGACACATAATGATAATTAACAAATTAAAGCTGTTATTGTCACAGTATGCTTGAACAGGTCAAACTAGTCCAACAAATATGAATTCAACTTTTTTCATAGCTGCATTTTGGAAAAATATTGCAACGCTGGCTCTTTTTTTATTTTTTTTCCCCGAACATGCTTTATAACCTAAAATCTTTCCCCAAACTTTTCTCAATATTGTGTCATTACATTAGTGGTCTTGAAATGCGGGGGTACCAAAATACACCACCAATTTTTTCTTAGGAAACCTGTATGGACTAAACTCAATTAAAATTCCGAGAGTTACAACTTAATGAATCTCAATCAGAAATTATAAAAAGAGTTTATATCTCTTTCTCTCACAATCAATATGTGAATGGAAACAAGTCCGTGGACCTGATTATACCGTGAGAGTACTCACAATCAATATGTGAACGAAAACAAGTCTGTAAACCTGATTATACCGTGAGAGTACTTGGACGACTCTAAAGATCAATATCCAAGATCAATCAAGTCGTATCCAACAATTACGATGGACTTATTTACTTTGATTGATTTACGTACAACCTGTGATATTTTAACTATAAAGATAAACAATATAATACGGAAAAATAAATGACACGGACACCGTAAATTTTGTTAACGAGGAAACCGAAAATGTAGAAAAACCCCGAGACCTTGTCCACACCTGAACACCAAAGTGTATTAAGCCACTAAGGACACTAGACTACTATCAAAACTTCGGACTGGAATGTAGTTAAGACCAATCTATCGTCACAATGATTCAGTTACAGACGCGCTCCTTACGCCTCTTGAATCTCGCAAGACTCTGCGCAATTGATTTCCTTAGCTAACGTCATTTACCGCCTAAGAGTTGCTTCAACTCAAAACTTTAAACCAATATGCCTCTGTGATTTCGTTTTGATCAAAAGATCAAAGTGAAATAGGAAATCGTTTGCAATATACAAAGTCCGGTACTTAAGACTCCCGAAGAGTAGCCTAGATTATTATTCATTTCACAAGTAATTCCTACTCCGATTTCAACAAAGTATCGTTATAAAGGAATATCTCGTGGAATCACAAAGTCTGAGATGAAGAAACTTTGAAATTTATATCTATCTTGGCTGATCGGAGTGAGACTCAATAATTAGTAGCAAGATCAGGATACACGAACTATCAAGATAAAGATAGTTGGACCTGGCTTCACGGATCCCTAAGCGAAGTCTTTTTAGTAACTAAACCTAAAAATTTTTAAAGGGAGGACGTCTCTAGTTTACAACTAGGACACACAAGAAGAGTGTCGGGGATTCAAAGACCCAATTGTTGTTCTCCTTATATACACTTTCAAGATCAATGTTGCTTTAGATTTCAGCTAAGGTATCGTTGGAATCAAGCAATCAATATTTACCATTAGATGAAAAACTTGACTTGAGATTAACATAACAGAATATACACTATGTTTAGGATGAACCGTAACCGAATCGTGTATAATGACTTGTTCAAAAGGTTAACCGAAACTATCAGACCGAACTATAAGCTTAACCATTTTCATATAACATTCTAAGACTTTAATCTTGAGTCACAACCATAGGTTATAATGTGATCAAATATGTCTAGATTTGTTTTTATAGAGAGTTGTTCAATGTCGATTATCTCATAGAAATAATTAATCGTCATTCGAAAACATTACAATTTGGTAAGTCGTATCCGTATTCCTTTTCGTGAGTATTTTTGTCACCATATGTGTACTGGGTTTGTATACCCTTAAGACAAAAACGGGCTCCTGAGTCAACAGATCTTTTCTGTATGCATACTAGGTATGCGTACCATCATGGCTCAGGAGTTAAAAAATCTTTTGTGGTTTGCATATTGCGTATGCTCACCATCCTGACTGAGTTCACGATTCAAGGAATTTTTTGGGTTTGCATATTGGGTATGTGTACCAAATGTGAATTCTGGGAACTATAGCTACGCAAATCGTACGCAATTGTATACATTCTGACTTAGGACCTATACAATTCGCGCTAGTATGTAAGCTGGTACATATACTGTCATGTATCCAGATTTACTGTTGTTATATATCTCTCTGATAATCAATTTGAAACATTCCCGAATAACATCAATGCCACATATCAGTGTTCCAGACTATTTTCATATGATAATCTTGAATCATAATTTTGGTCATAAACAATACTCCCTCCGTCCTAAATTAAGAGTCTGCTTTGACTAAGTCAAGATATTAAGGAAATCCTATAAATTGTCATGACTAACCCTTGACTAGCCTATTTAATATTATATTATTACCAAAACTAAATTATTAGTGTTAAAATATGTAGAAGTTTATTAGGAATTTTATAACTATTCATAAATGTTTTTATTTAAAAAAAGGAATGACAATTAATACAAAGATATTGAGTAAGTTTTTTTCCATAAATATGGTGATATTATTTAAGATTTGGATATTAAAAATGATTTTATGATTATAAAAATAAAGGGTATATTTGATAGTTTAAGGGAAAAATATGTCTATAAACAGAGCGGATAGATAAAAATGAACATACCAAAGTAGAAATTAGGACAGATAAAAACAGACAGAGGGAGTAAGTTGTTCTTAACCAAATTCATCAAGTATGAACAAATGTTCTTAAGCTTAGTCAGCATATTTCGAGAATAACTAATCAAGATAAACTTGACTCGAAATATCTGTTATGCATGTAGAGTCCAATTTAGTCATGCGATATTGTCTCATAAATAGAAAGGTGAAAACTTGAATAATAGGTGGTTCAGTCTTCACTTACCTTTTGTTGATGAAGTTCTCCAAAAGCTTCGGTTGATCTTCTCCTTCAAACGGCAGAACACAGTGATTTCTGGTACTCAGAGTAAACCAAATAAAGGGACTATTTTCCATTTGTAGTGTACCCAGTCGGTTAAGAATCACGACCGATGATCATGTCTCCTGATGATGAGAGACACGTTGGCTCAGTTATTCCACGTGTTCAGAAAAGTGGCACTATGTTTCTCAAACTCTGTATAGATGGCATATCCATAATAAAGGTTGCTAGTTCCTACTCTCAGCTATAGACTCGTTAGTTCCTGAACATAGCAACATAGCAGTAGCAGCAATATCTCTTGCATTTCTACGTAAGGTAAGAAATTACTTCATTTTATTTTCTTGCCCTAGCTGCCTAGTATTTCTCTAATCAGTAAAATAAAGAAATAGGGTAATTTATGTGTTTTTTTTACTGTAAAAGGATTATGTTTCTGGAAATCCAATTGATAACAGTATTATTCCAAATTGAAGCCTCGGAGATTTAGCTTGTTTTTTTTTTATTTTTTTCTCACATCTTCCTATAATAAAGAAAAGGCCGACTTTCAACGGTGGCACAGAAAAAATCAAAAATACCCTTCCGCGTTTTCTCTCCCTGTCGTTAGTTTTATACAGAGAAAGGACAAATACGTATCTGAGATTTTTTATTTCTAAAAACCAAAATCAACTTCTTTCCAAAACCCAAAATCAGACCGTAAATCACCAACGATCGATATCTAGAACCCCAAATCAAATCGATTGATTTCCTTCATCCTAAAACCCTAATCTAATGATTCTTCTTCTCTCAAAATCACAGTATTGCTTGCATGTACCTGAGGTGAAGAAGAAGATTGTAATGGAGGTGGTGCTGATGAGATAGTGACGGAAGTGTTGGTACCCGAGGTGAAGAAGGTGAGAAAAAGAGAAGCAAACAGGAGAAGATGAAGGATAAATCAAAAGGAAATCGTAAGTATACTGTTAAGTTAGTGTTTATTGTTTTCTTCTGTTGCTTCTGAAATTTTGTTTGATTTATTAATGTTTGTGAAATGTTGGAACCCTAATTTGTTCTGAAATTGATCAATTTCAATTACTACTGAAGATTTAGTCATGTTTGTTCTATCAATTTCGTCGTTTGTGTACTTGCCTAACAGAATTTGTTTGTATAATTTCCCAATTGATATTTGTAGTAGTATTAGTAGGACAGTTAGGTAAGAATTTGTGAACAAAAGACAACAAATGCCTCAGGGACGGACGGACGACGATTTCTGACTCTCCGTATTTAGTCTCTTTTCCTTGGTTCAAATAGCAATATACCGAATTTGTAGATATCCACTAATACTGACATGGATCAGCAGTAGTGGTGAAACCAGTGCAATCAAAAATTCATGACCACTGATGCATTGAGGTAGAGCTTATATAGTGTTAGGGTAAAAACATGACCCATCGCACATGCACTCATCTGGGATTCTATAATTATCCATGGATTAGATGTATTTTGGTGAAAGTCAACTTTATCCATATATATGAAACGTGAACAAGTTCTACAAAAGTGAAACATGTTTCGTTACCGTTATACAATACTAGGCTAATGGGTATTTTGCTGAATGAGTTTCTGTTGGGAATTGCCAAGAATTGGTGGTTATGATGTTGGTGTATCCATGGTGTAGGAGAAACTATTGGCGCAAATATTGTTCACGAAACATGTTTTCATTTTGTAAGCTAATTTCTAGAATTTGATATGGATTTCCAATTTCGAAACATATATGATACTATTTCAATATTTTGGCATTACTCTCACTTTTCATGTTTTATGTAAATTGTCATTGATAGTAATCATTAATAATTGTTTTGACATCTCTGTCAGTTATCTAGGTATAATGAGTATAATTTTGTCTAATTACAGAGCCTGAATCCCTGATGTACTTAAAAAGCGAAGTCGAAACTGGAACTTGGAACTTTCAAGTTTAATATAAGGATCCTATCAAAGATGGAGGTATACTGTATGTAAGGTAAAGTCGATTTGCACTGTTCTCTAAAGTGCTACTGCAATCTATTTATAGATTAGAATAACAAACCTTGAATAAGTTTAGGAGTCTAACATAGAAATATAAGAAGTCTAAACCTTAATAAATCAGAAAACCAAAATAAACATTAGTCACTCTGCTGGATGATACTAGAGAACTGACTTCACTTACTAAGGTTTGTTGAAAATTTTGGTTTGAACATCTATTTGCAACTTGCTTTTGATGCAAGCTATACGTTTTAGGTAGATTGATATCTTAGGTCGAGCACCACAACATGCACATAGACACCAAGAGTCCATAATCTCAAAATTCAGAATATTGTTAGTTCTAATTTTTTAAATTGGATGTATCGATAATAGGCTCATGTTCCCCCTTCACAATTTGCAGTATTTTTATCTTAAAAAAAGAATACCTCTTATTCCATTGAACATTTGTAGGTGTTTTGCTGTTCTGGAATCATGACTACACCAGTATGAATTGGATGGTTTTTTCAATGTTGATGTCCGGAACATAAGTTGTTCGATGATGAATTGATAGACCATTTTATAGGTACGGTTGAATGGTGGTGCTGAAACAATCTGGGCCAACAATCTGGGCGTTTTACAAAGAAATCGCCGTGAAATGAATTGACTGTAACAAAGTTGAACCATAATTCATAAATTAAGGTGAAATGAATTGTTTATGCTGTGTTGGATTGGTTGTATGTTTATATATTTTGTTGTTGATAATTGTAATCAAGTTGGTGTTTGTGTCTCCTTTGAGTTTTATATGCAAGGTTATGCATGTTTTCAACTATTCCATGGTTTCTCGGATAATGGTGCATAACATGAAATTAACGTGTTTGAGAGAGGTCAAGTTATGGGGCTATCCTTTCCTTCACTCTTATGTGGTGTATATAGCTCACCTGTGTTTTTAATAAAATGAAATAAAATTAACGATTTTGTGTGCAAGTGGCAAGCGCATCGCGCGTGCGATTTTACTAGTAGAGTTTAATGATGAGACACTAGTCATTGCAGAGAACAGGTCATTTTCAGCTTTTGGGGAATAACTTACCAATATGAGGTTGGGGGGCATCTTTGGGTGGTTGAGGGGCTTCATTTTCGGGGATGTACTGAAGATTTGTGGAGATATGAAATCAAGGAACCAGAATAACTCCACTGATGACTGTGCTGCAATCGAGGATGACTATTTTGAGGGCATCTATTCCGATAGTGCTGTTTGTCTAGTAGGGGGCTGTGTGAAGATTCGAAGGCTTAGCGATGCTGCACCCAATGATCGATCTGATGAATTCTCTGATGTCAGTTATTGTCCCTCCGATTACGAACCGGACAGTGATTTCGACTACCAACCACAATTTGATTATGGTCATGACGACGAGCCAGACTATCCGAGTTATGAGGACCACAATGAATACTACGACGAACGGTATCCGTATAACCTGGACCTCTTGGATTTGGATTTGGGTTTTGAGGACGATTGTGAAATTGACCTATGATTAGTTTCGTGAACTATCGGCTTTTGTCTCTTCCTCGAGTCTTAGATTTTACTTTTGCTTTCAAATGGTGTTTTGAGTTTGGAGTACATTTTTTTGTTATGCTAAATCGTCCGGGATCTTTTCATATGATTGTGTCACAGATCTTTTCAAGTATCAGTGTAAGATGGAACTGTTTCCAATTTTGTAATCTGGTTTTTTGTGTGATTACCACCAACAGTAGTAGTGTCTGTTATCTGTATATCCGAGAGACATGGGTTTGTTGAAGTTAAATCTTAGTATGAATTATAAATGATACGATTAAGAAATGAAATAGCAAACGGGCATAACATTCCTCTGGTGAAAAAGGGATAGCTAAGTAGAATAATTTGACAAGGCCGACCGGTGCTGTACTTTGGCCATATAAAGTTCTTTTTGAAGGGTGCAAGTACTTGGCCAGATAGAGTTCTTTGGTGTACGCATAACGCATGTTGCATGCCATTAGAGATCCTAATCACCTTTGAAATGAAATATCCGTCCGGGATAATCTGAAATGATTCCTGATAACCCAGTTATACAACATGTTAAAGGGGCGTGAATAATTTTCTATTTGCACCTAAAATTTGTTTTATCGGCAAAAGGCGGACAAACATATTTTGCTAAAACGGCATAGCTTGGTTAGAATAATTTGCCAGCGTGCACCTCGTTTTGGTGCAGTTCATGCATGCGGCGCGTTTTTTCCAACATTTTCAAAACTAATAGGGGTTAGTTGATGTTGTTTTGAAAAGTTTGTAGTAAAGTGGTAAGAAAGATGTCGTTCCTCTCAGACTTGTGAAGGATTTTTTTTTAGACTCAAATTCAAAACAAAAATAAAAAACTCACTAAAAATTATATCAAACTCTGAAAAGATGTTATCAATATTAAAAGAAACAACGGGGCTAAGATTCCACTATTTTCCAAGTTCAAAGTGATTTAATCCAATATTTATATTCATGCAATTTTCTCATTCAAGTTGATTCTAAACTATTGCAACAAGTAGATTCTCAAAATAACAAGTGTAAATCCGAAGCATAGAACATCAAAAACCTAAGTCCAAGCATGCTCTATCAAAAGAAATCACAATTGCTTAACAAGAATCATTCAAACAATTTTCAATCGAGGCAAATAATCATATAATAATTGCAAATAAATAAATAAAATAAAATATACCACTTTTTGTTGGAAAAATAGCTTCCTCTATCGCCTCGGCAATGGGGTTTTAGCTCCTCATATTAATCATGATCTCAAAATATGTGTTTATGGCTCAAAAGATGATTAAAAGGATGAAATTAATAAAGCAGATCCTTGCAACGCCGTAATGGCGTTACAAAGAAGGCATTACAATGGACAGATCTGAGAGACCGACTTATTTCTTTGTTGATTTGTCGCTTTGAATCTAAGACCATTAGAACATTTGTCTTTGAAAGCCTATTGTTCTTCGTGTTCTTCCTGTTGCAAACAGAACTCGATTCTACGAAACTCTTTATTTTGTTCTACGTGTTGTTCTAAACCTCCCCCAAAGTTTGCGTAAGCCTCTGTGACTCTCAAACAACCTATATATAGGCAACAAACCTAAAGATAACTCGATTCAATCCTTTTTTTCTTCCACATCAAGTCTCGGATATTTCCTTTTATGAATCTTCTCTCGCGTCTTTACGATTAAATCGGCGTCCGAAAATCTCCGAACGATGGTATCAAATAAAACGAAAGATATTCTATTCTTATCTACACGTAATCCCCATGTATAGAATTAAGAAAAATCCAAATAATAATGCTCCTCCTGTTTCGCTCCAACACGGTTGTCGGCCCAAAACACTCGATCCAAACATACACACCAACCTGTTAGGCTCTATGAGTCCATCCCAACGAAAATAAGCCATTGAATCTCCATGGAAATCGCTCAAACTCCGACCCTAAATCTTCACGTATGCACTATTTTCCTTAAAATTTCCATTTGAAATGTTGAAGATGACCTCCCCGTATCCTACGATGGGGTCCGGATAGCAAGTGCCTTGGGGGTGTCCTCAAGGTGCCCTTAGTAATTTGGGTACCCCTTATCCGTAGTGAGGGTTCGAATAGTAAATGTCCTCCGGGCGCAACTTTTCGAGCCAATTTTTCCAAAAATGTTTATTGACCAAAAATACATACACACACATAAAACACCATAATAAGTACAAAAATGAGCACTATCAATATATAGAATCGAGACAAATTAGACACAAAAATGTGTCTATCATTAGTCAAATAAGATTTTGAATGATTTCTGGGGAGTTCGTAAATCTACTGTTAGTCTATAGAGATTTTTGGAGAGTCTCTTAATATCTCTTGTTATTGGTTAGAGACTTTTTTCAAGTCATTTAAATTCTCTGAAACTCCATGTTATTGGATTAGGATTTCATAAGAATTACTCCAAAGCTCATGTTATTCGAAGGAGAATTGAAAGTCATTGACTTGTTGTTTTCATAGATTTGGAGAGACTTTTTCTTAAAAATAGGCATGGTAGAAATCTCTCCTCAGAGCAACTGCAGTGGTGCGACCATAACCAAAGAGCAAAGAGCAAAAAAAAAAACCAATATTTGGGTTTAGTCCGTGTTGTAACGCAGTGGAGGGAGACTAAAATTTGGTCAGGCGCAACTTTAATCAGGCGTAATGGCAAGTTCCGCCCCATTTTTTTTATTATTCAGGCGTACTTTGAGTTATGCCCCAATCAGGCGCAATTCTGAATTGCGCCCCAATTTTTTTTTTTTTTTTTAAATTCGGGCGTAACTTTGAGTTACGCCCCATCAACAACTTTAATCGCTGACCAAAACTAAACCAAAGACCAAATATAGTTTGGTTTTTGGTTTTAATCGATATTTGGTCTTTACTCCTCTCCGTAGTGTGTGCGTTTTCGACCAAAAATTTGGTTTTAGTCTCCGACTGTGGATGCTCTCAAGAGGTGATATTTCTGAGACTTGGAAATTTGGAGATTTTTTGGTTTTGGGAGTGAACCATTTTTCTCTCTCCTTGTGTCTTAATACACTTAAGGGCCACTTGCAAAGGGGTAATCAACACAAAATGTGAAATAATGTGATTTTTAAATTAGTGAATATATATATTTAAAAATCGGCTATGTGAGTCTTTGTGATATATATCGATTTTAAAATACATATTTTAGAAGTTATGATTTTTTTCTCGGCATAGAAAATAAAATGTGAGACGACTGGAATAAAGTGAATGAAAATTTAGGCATAGGACAACAGTGAGATTTATTTTGACAATGAACACATATTTCATCGGGTGGTCATGATACTTTTATTATTATTGTAACGTGAATAATAAAAAAATCGGTAATGTAGGGAATTAATCAGGGGATATTATAGAATTTTGTCTCTACAAATCACATAAATTTTCTACAAGTCTCATTTTTTTGTCCCTACAAATCTCATTTTTTTGTCTCTACAAGTCACAAAGAGTCTCTAAAATTCTCTCGGAGAGTCATTTTAGAAATCAGTAAATTTAGGAGAATCTAAAGTCACTCAAATTAAAAATCAACGAAACTCCATAAAAATCTTGATTTATTACCCCTTGTATTGGTCTTTTGACTTGGATTGTAACGACAAATGTGGTCCCAACGTACCTTCTCGAGGCACAAACGATTACTGTTCCAAAAATGGCAATTTATGGAGATCGGGAATGTTTCTTTTTCTTTAATTTCCAAGACAAATTCGCTCTTGGTAGTAACAACCACTTCAGTCGGTTCTTCCTTTCTTGTTGAATGTTGACTAGAGAAGATTGTGAAGCAGCACCTCCACCATCACCTGGATCCTCTTTTCCCGGTTTCAAACTCAATTTCGATATCCAATTTCGACTTCAAATTAAATTCTTCGATTGTAAATCCAATTTAACCAGGTACCCCCCGTTCAGTGATCACTATTCCGTTTACAAATTAGGTTTCTGCTTCAAAATTTTATTTTTTGACTGAAAGAATACATACGAAGACTAAGTTTTTTTATTTTTTTGACTGAAAGAATACCGTCGAGGCTACAGGAGGCCACACAGAGAGTGTGATAATGAGGCACTAGCCGTTGCAGGGAACATGCCTGGACTGCGTCATCTTCATCTTTTTGGGAATAAATTGACCAATGTGGGCTTGAAGGCCATTCTCGATGGCTGCCTGCACCTTGAATCTCTCGACCTCCGTCAGTGCTTCAACGTTAATCTAGAAGGGGATCTACTGAAGAGTTGTAGGGACAGGCTTGTAAAATTAAAGTTCCCTAATGACTCAACTGATGACTGTGAATTTGATGCTGCAATTGAAGATAGATCTTATGAATTTTCTGAAGGCTACTCTGATCTCCAATTTGGACTATTCAGCTACGACCCAATCTTTGGTCTTTACGACCTCGACCTGGATTTTTATGATTAATTCTGTAAAGTATCATTTACTAAGTTTTGGTTTATGACTGATTGTATCAAATGGTTTTGATTTTTTTATCTCGTACTTGTCTCTTGGATTTCGTCATTGTATCAAATGATGTTTTGAATGTTCGGAGTACTTTTTCTTACGCTAGTGTAGCCCCTATAATAATTTTTGTTCTTTTAATTTCCTCATCTGTTTTGGGAACAATACGCACTGAGTGGTGTGTCCTCATCAAGCACGACTCTTTAAACATACCAGTTGAGATACTATAACATTTTTGAATTCGACTCACAGTGACCTTGGGATTTTTGAATCCTTTGACTTCGATTGTAACAACAAATGTAGTTCCAACATATCTTGTCGCGGCACAAACGATCACTATTCCAAAATGACCATAAATGGAGATTGGAAATTTTTCTTTTGTTTAATTTCCAAGGTAATTCGTTCTTGGTAGTAACGACTTCTACACTTCCTTTCATGTTGAATGTTGACTAGAGAAGATTGAGAGTAATTTATTGGCGTTTCAGTTTTAATGGTTAGAAGTTGAAGAAGTTGAAGAAGTTAAAGCAATGATCTTAGAGCTCTATAAATATAGTAAAACCTCATTAAGCTCCTTTCTCACAGCAGCAGCTAGCAGCATTTCTCTCTGTCTGCCTAAGGTGGGAAAGTATTATATCAATTCATTAAAAGAACATATTACAACTAAAACCCTTCTAATCCGAAATTGATACCTCAAGTTAATTTATCTAATTTTTTTTCTCTTTTGCTATTTGCTAGCATAGGTGAGAATTCTTGCATCTGTAGAGGATGGATTGCATTCTGAACAATCAAACTCCAATTTCAACAGAAGACCCGATTTCATCAGAAGAAGTTAGAAATTATGCTGAATTGCCACATGATGTTTTATCTCATATATTTCTTAAATTAGGGGCAATTGATATCTTACTTAGTGCTCAATCGGTATGTCCAACGTGGAGAAAAGTTTCCAAAGAGCCTTCGTTATTTCGTTCTATAGACATGCGGAATAGGTCGGATTTGTTCGATGGCAAAATGTACGATATGGAGAAGCTGGCAAGAGAAGCTGTGGATAGGAGCTGCGGCCAGTTGGTTGAATTCTCTATGGATGGTTTTGGTAACAATGAGCTGTTAGCTCATATTGTTGATAAGTAAGTTGCATATGAATGTTCGTTGATCTGGATTGTCTGTTGTTTTGATCTGGATTATTTGTCGTTAGGTTGTGTCAGTACAGTTCATTCCTTAGAACACTGGGCTAAAAATGTTTTGTTTTCAGGTCTTGTGAATTGAGATGTCTTCGGCTTGTATCTAGCTATGAAGTAAGGGGTGATGCATTGATGAACGTGACCAAGAAAGCTGTCATGCTGGAAGAACTTGAGATACGCCACTGTTCTCTCTTAGAGGATTTACTTATAGCTGTTGGTAATGCATGCCCTCAGTTAAAAAGGTTGCGGCTCAACAGTCGAAGCTACAGGGGGGCACACGTAGAGACTCACTGTGATAACGAGGCACTAGCCATTGCAGGGAACATGCCTGAACTGCGTCATCTTCGTCTTTTTGGCAATAATTTGACCAATGTGGGCTTGAAGGCCATTCTCGATGGCTGCCTGCACCTTGAATCTCTCGACCTCCGTCAATGCTTCAATCTTAATCTAGAAGGGGATCTACTGAGGAGTTGTGGTGACAGGCTCATAAAATTAAGACTCCCGAATGACTCCACTGATGACTATGAATTTGATGATGCAATCGAAGTAGGATCTAATGAATTCTCTGAGCGCAGCTACTTCTCTGATTTCAACTCTGACAATGATTCCAGCGACTTCAACTCAGAACCCTACTACAATCCATTATTAGATTTCAGTTATTACGACCCAGACTTGACTTATGACAATGAAGCGCCCTTCGACCCAGACTATTATGTTTAGTTCCATAAAGTATCAGATACTAAATTTTGGTCACTGACTAAGTGAATGGGTGTCCTCTTAAGAAATGGTTGTATTTTTCTTTTTAGTTAGATTTTGCTTTTGGTTTATTGTATCAATTGGTGTTTTGAGTTTTGGAATATGGAATACTTTTTCTTATACAAGTTTTTTCAACTTTGTTATCTGTTGAAGGGGCAAACATTTCCGGCCTAAAGGATCAATCGCAGTCAAATAGAGTATTGCTTGTTGTTGGCCAGAGACAATTCTATTTGGTGTACATATCTGTCTAATTTCCAGACTATAGCAGCGGGAACCTAGTCATGTGGCTCGGTGTCACACGTGGTTAAAACCATGGTTTCCAAACTCGAACCCTCTATATTACAGTATTTTAAGAAACTCCCCAAGCAATAAATACGTTTCCCGAAAACATAAATAGTCTCTGCCTGGGAAAATCCGTGCAACCACAATTTCCTGACCATAGCAGCAGCAGCAGTTATCTTTTGATTTACTCCCAACCTCGAGAGAAATCATGGACAATCAAACTCTGCTTTCATCGGAAGAAGAAGTTAGAAATTGGTCTGAATTGCCTCATGATATTCTGTCTCATATATTTCTTAAATTAGGAGCTATTGATATCTTATTTAATGCGCAATCAGTCTGTTCAGTATGGTGAGAAGTTTCCAAAGAACCTTGGCTGTTTCGTTCTATAGAAATTTCTTTAGATATGCAGAATAGGTGGAGACATGCGGGTTTATTTGAAGATCGCCTGTACCAGTTGGAAAAACTGGCAAAACAAGCAGCGGATAGGAGGAGCTATGGCCAGAATAAGTGGGAAAATTTGCTCCAGGATAACATGTACCATATCAAAAAGAGGGCGAAAGAAGCAGTTGATAGGAGCTGCGGCCAGTTGGTTAAGTTTTCTATGGAGCGTTTTGAAATATAACTCTCAATTTGTTTGGTTTTGTCAGTTTACATTTTCGAACAACTTAATGACAGTATAGCCTTAATTATCTGTTTTCAGGTCTGCTTCCTTAAGATGTCTTCGGCTTGTATCTTGCGACAAAGTTAGCGAGGATGCATTGGTTAACATGGCCAAGAAAGCTGTCCTGCTGGAGGAACTTGAAATATGCCACTGTTCTTTCTCAGCGGATATGCTTAAAACTGTTGGGAAAGCATTGCCTCAGCTAAAATCATTCCGGCATAACCGTCGAGGCTACAGGTTTCCACACAGAGAGCGTGACGATGAGGCACTAGCCATTGCAGAGAACATGCCTGAGCTGCGTCGTCTTCATCTTTTTGGCAATAAATTGACCAATGTGGGGTTGAGGGCCATTCTCGATGGATGCCTGCACCTTGAGTCTCTCGATCTACGTCAATGCTTCAACGTTAATCTAGAAGGGGATCTACTTAAGAGTTGTAGAGACAAGCTTATAAAAACAAGGCTCCCAAATGACTCCACTGATGACTACGAATTTGATGCTACAATCACATATGGATATTATGATTTCTCTGGGAGTGACTACAAGGATTTCCTTAACAAAATTTCAGGAAGATACCTCCCAGACAACTATGATGAAGACGACATATTCGATTAGTTTCATACTAACTTGATTAGTGAGTGAATGGTTGTCCTGTGATGAAAAGGTTGTGATTTCTTTGACTACCGTATCTTTGCTCATCATTTATTAGAGTTTTCTTTTTCTTCATACTATGAAACCTACGATGATTCATAAGACAATGACAGTAACTCGTACTACTATGACCATCCCTACGAGTCTACGACTCGGATTATGTATGATTAGTTTCGGTTAAGTTTCACAATTTTCTGATCAAAAAATATGATTAGTTTCGGTTAAGTTTCTGAATTTTCTGATCAAAAAAGTAAAAAAAAAAAAAGTTTAATTTTTGGGCTGAAAGAGTCTGGTAGGCCAGTGCAAACTTTTAAGATCCAATAGCTAATTTCCATAGGCCTTATATGGGATTCAATGCGGGCTAACGAAAATGTTTGCCACCAATTAACGACCAGCGAACGATTTTCTAACAATTTCGAAATACTTGGAGTATTTGCACCTAAAATTTAACGTGAGGGGCACGTTGGCCCACCTTGTATGCAAAAGTGGCACTACTGCTTTCAAACTACACGGATATGAAGCAAAAAGGTGCTTGAGAGGTCTCCATCTAGGCACATATTGTATACCATTTATGTTGTAATTTATCTATGACACACTTAAACCTTCCTAGACGTGTTAGTGAACTAGCACGACTCCTTTTAACAGATTGATTAGCCTGTCAATTTTGCCCGTAGGTTACAAGCTTAATATTCCAGTCTAGGCGCACATGAATCTCACCCACTATCGTCACAAATAATACGCTATTTGCACCTAGATTTGTTTTATCGGCAAAATACCGAACTTATTTGAATGACGAAACACCGGCAGAGTTGACCGACAAACATAGTTGGCCAAAAAACACATAAGCTTGGTTAGAATAATTTGCTAGGGTGCACCACGCCACCACCTCATTTTTGGTGCAGGTGGCGCGTTTCCAACAGTTCCAAAACTAACACTGTGACCTTGGGATTTCTGAACGTATCAAATGTAGTTCCAACGTATCTTGTGGAGGCACAAACGATTACTAGTATTCCCCAAAATGACAATTAATGGAGATTGGAAATGTTTCTTTTGCTTATTTCCAAGACAAATTCGCTCTTGGTTGTAACAACCACTTCATTCTACTTTGTTGACTAGGGAGGGAAGATTGAGAGTAATTAAATGGCGTTTCGATTTTCAATTCTCACAAGTTGAAGCAATTCCAAGCTCTATAAATACTAAAACCTTATTAAGATTTCTTTTCACAGCAGCAGCAGCATTTCTCGCCACCTGAATAAGGTACGTATGATCACTGGTATCCCCTATAATTCCGTATCTAGCACCAGTATTATTACACTCTTCAAATAACCTCAAGAAATTCCCTTATTTTTTCTTACTCTCTTTCTAGCTAATTTGGGAGTTCTTGCAGGAGGATGGATTATATTATGGACAATCAAACTCCGATTTCAACAAAAGAACCTGCAGCTTCATTAGAAATTAGGAACTGGCTTGAATTGCCTTATGATGTTCTATCTCATATTTTCCTTAAATTAGGGGCAATAGATATCTTACTTAGTGCTCAATCAGTGTGTCCAACGTGGAGAAAAGTTTCTAAAGAGCCTTCGCTGTTTCGTTCCATAGACATGCGGAATAGGTTGGATTTGTTTGATGGTAACGAGTACGATTTGGAAAAGCTGGCAAGAGAAGCCGTGGATAGGAGCTGTGGCCAGTTGATTGAGTTCTCTATGGGCGATTGGGGTAGCGATGAGCTTTTAGCTTATATTGCTGATAAGTAAGTAAACTAAATTATCTTTCAGCATGTTTTGTCAAGTATATAGGTCTATTTCGTCTTATATTGTTGATTTAAAATCACGCTCAAATTGTCACGTTTCTTCTTATTTCTGCAATGCATTAGCTCTATCCGATTGTTGAGTTGCTCATCCGTCAACAACTATCACAATCATTCAGATTCTAAGATTTTTAAGGAAAATATAAAGGAAAAGCCTTAGGTAAATGTTAAGTGCATAGGCCTGGAAATATATATAGAACTACAACCGTACCAGATGAAAATGGACAGATTCGCATCCGTACCTCGTCAGTACTAATGATTTGTTTTCAGGTCTTGTGAATTGAGATGTCTTCGGTTTGTATCTAGCTATCAAATTAGCGGTGACGCATTGATTAACGTGGCCAAGAAAGCCGTCATGCTGGAAGAACTTGAAACATACAATTGTTCTTTTTCAAAGGATACGCTTAAGGTGTTGGGAATGCATGCCCTCAATTAAGATCGTTCCGGCTCAACAGTCGAGGCTACTGCCGGCGACTAGGCATGGAGTTTGATGATGAGGCCTTAGCCATTGCAGAGAACATGCCTGAACTGCGTCATCTTCGTCTTTTTGGCAATAATTTGACCAATGTGGGCTTGAAGGCCATTATCGATGGCTGCCTGCACCTAGAATATCTCGACCTCCGTCAATGCTTCAACGTTAATCTAGAAGGGGATCTACTGAGGAGTTGTTGCGACAGGCTCATAAAATTAAGACTCCCGAATGACTCCACTGATGACTATGAATTTGATGACTATGAATCGTCTGAGGACAACTACATCTGCTATGCCGATGTCGGCTTTCTGTATTCTGAGTATTATTAACCACTGTATCTTACTCCTTTTATTTAATATTTTATCTAGAGCATCTCAATAGAGGTGAAAATTTTATTTTTATGGCACATAGGATTTTAGACCCAAATTTACATAAAATGCTTCTCCAAGTGGGTCGTATTAAGTAGGAAAGGGTGTCGAAATAAATACGAAGGCTTAGAAAAGTCTTATTTAGACTTTGCATGATGGCCTCCATGTCATCTTTTTAGTTATACTTTAATTTTTTATCTTTAAATAAATTTTTCTAAACCAATAAGAAAAAGGGAATCAATTTATCATTATCCAAAAATAACAAACCTTAGAAATATGACCCCCACTATTGGAGATAGTTCATGAGAAAAGCATTACTATTTTTGCCACAAAAAAATCACCCCATAAATAAGGATCTAAATAAAAATTCCACGTAGGATTTTTAGCACCCACTGTTGGAGATGCTCTAATGGTTTTTGGAGTTTTGAGTTATATTTCTTACGACATTATTATCACTACACAATTTTTATGGTCTAAATATGGACTAATGAAATACTGCCATTATAAGAGTGATTAGTGTGTTAGTTAAAGTGTGCCCCTATCGAGTTTATAGAGTGTTTGTTAGATTGAGTCATGTAACTAACTTTACGGCTATATGATAACAGCTTTATGTCGAAGCTTTGTATAAATATCTCGACAATCACTCTGTATCTTTGCTCTGAATTCATTAATACAATTCATTGTATTTTCTCTAGCTCTGATTATCTAAGATGGTATCATATTAGGTTAGGATCTTCACACATTGCAAAAAATTTCTTTCAGATCATTTATATCTCGCATTTGATCTTTGATCAAATCATTGCATAATACTTCAAAAATCCCTGTAGAAATTCTTCTAGCAAAAAATAATAGCGTCGGGACAGCAAAATTTATTAATTTATCGCGATATTAAATAATCGCATAAATTAATAATTATTAATTTATATGTTAATCAGTAATTTATTAATTTATCAAAGTCTTGTTTAATTTTTTAAAAATCAACAAAATGAACAATACACCTTATTCAAGATACTAGTCTTTAGTGGAAGTTAGTGAAAGCTAATTTCATGGATGAGATCGCGTCGGAGAATTCAAGTGAATCTTTAGATAATGAAGGCACTAGAAAATTGCAAAATATAATCAATGGAATTTCTTTTAAACTACCCTCAAGAGAATATTATTTGATTGGTTTGACGAAGAAATAATTGAGAGTGTCATGGGAAGCTTGAAAGTGATGATATGAAAGTCAAACATGAGGCTTCGTAAAAAGAAGCTACCAAAGTTGCAAAGATATTGAATAGGTTTTATTGCATCGAAACAACAACACCAAAAACTCTTCAAATGTTGAAAATTCCAATTTGAAATTCAATGTGACATCAATTAAGAAAAACCAAGTCACAATTGAATCATTCTTTACCAAATTAGCACAAATGTAAAACTAAATTTATATAACTTGAAGAGTTATTAATTTATATGTTGGAAGGACCTATAGAAAGCTCAAATTTTTTATTATTTTATAAATTTAGCGAATTATTAATTTGCTAACGTTGCATGACCAAGATTTCGGAAATTTATTAATTTATCGTGATTATTAATTTATCGCGGATTAATTTACAGGGGTTCCACTGTACTTTGATCAACTTCTTTGTTTCTTTCAAGATCTACATTTTCTTGAATTTCTTGATATCATAAATGCCTCCAAAAATGCAACTCGTCCTTGAGCCGGAAGTGGCAATCAAAATGATGATTGATGAAGGATCGCATTGAATCGCTTCTGACTTTCGACTTCCATTTACCAATATTGCAAACTTCATCTCTTTGAAGTTAGATCATTCAAATTTCTTATTGTGGAAGGATCAATTCAGTATGTGCTCATCTGAGGTTGATCTGTTTGAATATGTTTATGGTACAATCCAAGAACCTCCTCGACAAATCACGGTGGATGGTGCTCAGGTTCAAAATCCATCTTGGCTCTATTGGAGAAAGGTAGATCGGTTTGTATCAATTGTTTGAAAATTTACATTCACGATCGGTTTTAGGTGATGTTCTAGGCTTAACTCTGCTCATGAAATATGGGAATATCTTGAAACAACATTTACCACTCAATTTGCTGCTCGTAAATCTATGTTCTGAAATCAACTTGATCGATTAGGTATGAAATCGTTACGGTGAGGAGTATTTCTGACAAATTAAGACAATTATTGATAATCTTACTGACTATTAATGAGAAAGTGAGTAATACGATATAATCATGCATATTCTCAATGGTCTTGGTCATTGATTATAATAATTTTGTTATCTCTGCTCAAAATTGTGAGGTTCCTTTTACTTTTCTTTGAAATTAAGGCTAGACTAATTAGTCATCAACGGTGGTTAAAAGATCAAGATTCAAAAATGAATACTATGTTTGATACTCAAAATGTACAATGTATAGCAAGAACACCAATTGCGGTGGTGAAATGGGAAGAAGAACAATAATAACAAGAATAAGAGCAATTTCAAGAACGGTGTTTATTAACCCACGGCTCTTGGATCTAGTAGTGGTGGTAACAATTCTTAGAATGTTGGTGGTTATTTTGGTAGAAGTTATGGTGGTAGTTCTTCTGGAAATGTTGGTAGTTTTTTTAGGCAATTCAAGGAATAACTCAGGTTCTTTTGATTGGTCTACTGTTGAGTGTCAGATATGCAGGAGAACTGGACATTCTGCAAGCAGATGTTATTATAGATATCAACCTGACAGAAATTCAATTTGTTCTGTGCAAAGATCTTTTGCAGGTATTGAGTTAAATCTTGTATCTGAAGATGTTAATGCTTTATCATTCTACTACTCGGTAGATTCGGATTACGGGTGCTACAAATCACATGACGGTGATGATACTCTTTATCAAACTACTGCTCCATTCCTTTAGTTCTTCAAATGTCATGATTGGTGATGGTGAGTTATTACCTATTTCTAAAGTTGGTGATGTTACTTTATCATTTGATAAGAACTTTAAATTACAGGTGTTACATACCTACCTTAAAAGCTAATTTTCTTTCCATTGCTAAATTTACAAAGGATAACAATTGCGTTTTTGAACTACATGCTTGGGGTTATCGATTAAGGATGTTTTTTACAAAGCGGTACTAGTTAGGAGCTCATTTTTCGGCAATCTGTATCCTATTAGCTCATTTCATCCTTCATCGGCCTCATGTTTTTCATGCTTCCATCAAACCTACACCTCTATGGCACAATAGACTTGGCCATCAGTGCTCTTTGCCATTCTACACAAACTACATTCGGTTAAGTCGATAAAGCTTTCACGGTATTAAGTCTTTAGAGTCTATCTGTAATTCTCGTCATTAGGCAAAAGAACAAAAATTGCCTTTTACTTTGTCTTCTAGAATCACTCTTGCTCCTTTAGAGCTTGTTCCTTTGTGATGTATGGGGTCAAATCCACTAAAGTGTCTTTGTTAGGATTCAAGTATTATATTGTCTTCATAGATGACTTTATGAGATATCGTTGGATTTATCCATTAAGCTAAGTGCGATGCTCTTGTATCTTTTCAACACTTCAAACAAATAAATGAAAATCTTTTTGGCTACCAAAATTGTGTCTTTTCAATGTGAAAATGCCTATGAGTGACCAA
Source organism: Papaver armeniacum (assembly GCA_023531295.1). NCBI lineage: Eukaryota > Viridiplantae > Streptophyta > Magnoliopsida > Ranunculales > Papaveraceae > Papaver > Papaver armeniacum. The sequence goes on from JAJJWW010009530.1 coordinate 31,079, forward strand.
AGGTCCCTTTAAACAATTTTTAGACATACGGCATTACTCTCATATTGTCGCTGTCACATACCTCTCGGCAAAATGGTTTAGGCGAGGAGGAAAACACGAGCATATTACAGTAGGTCTTACTTTTGCTTTTTCAAGCTCATTTACCTAAAGTTTTTGTATGATGCCTTTCACACATCCACTTTTCTTATCAGGTTGCCCTTACCTGCTAAAATTTCAATCTCCATTTGAAGTTTTATTTCACTTAAATCTCTTGACTTTACTTTTCTTAAAGTCTTTGGTTCAGCTTGTTATCCATATTTGGGAGCCTATAGAAAAGATATTCTCATAAATCCTCCTTGTGTACCTTTATTGGTTATAGTTCCTTCATAGAGGCTATAGATGTTATGAAATGTCCTCAGGAAAAATTTATACCTCTAGGCATGTCATTTTTGATGAGTGTATGTTTCCTTTTTCTACATCTACTAATTCATTATCTCTCCATGATACTCCACCTTCTTTAGAAACTCTCTCATCTCATTCTGGGTTCACTTGGGGTGAACAATTGATTCTCTGCACATATAATTCCCTATCGCTCTTATTACCGAGATCTCAATATGGTATTAGTAAAACAAAGATTACTACCTGATTTTTGCCAACTATGAATGTTGTTAAGCATCTGTCCCTGTAGCTTTGATTCTCTACTTCAACCACGAGAACCTAAAACTTTTAAACAAGCTATGAAGATTCCTCAGTAGGTTTGTTTAATGAAGAATAACGTCAAGCTTTGAAAATCTTGATACTTGGGATTTATTGAAATATCATAAAGGCATGAATGTTTTGGGTTGTAAGTGGGTGTATAGTGAAGTTAAGTGATGGATCGGTTGAAGATGTAAAGAGTAGGCTTGTTGCCAAAGGATACAATCAATTGGAATGGAATTGATTATCTGAGATGCCTGATCCGAGTTGTTAGCGCTACTATTAGAACCATTTTAACAATTACGGCTTCCAAGGGTTGGCGGATTGACAATTTGGATGTGTCAGAATGCATTTTACATAGTCGATTAAATAGTGTGTTTTATGGAACAACCACCTGGTTCAAGTTGCATGCGAAAAGGATTGTATGCATCATTTGAAAAAGTCTTTTATGTAGTGCAGAAACAAGCACCAGACTTGGTTTCAAAGATTCGATGGCTTTAATAGCATTCGGTATGGATTTACTTAGTCAAAATGTGATCATTTCATTATTTCTCTACAAGACTGACAAGGGTGTAATGTACTTACTTCTATATGTTGATGATATCATCTTGACTGGCAGTTCAGGCACTTTGCTTACTTCTCTCATTTCTGCTTTGAGTAAAGAATTCAAAATGAAAGATTTAGGACCTCTGCATTACTTCTTAGGGATTGAGGTTGACAGAAATTATTCTACTAAATCTATGTTGCTCACTCAAAAGAAGTACTGCATGGAATTATTGGTAAAAGCTGATATGGTTGATTGCAAACCATGTAGCACTCCAGTTGCTAAAGGTCCAAGGTGTTCTGTGTTTGATGGTGATCCATCACAAGATCCACTTCATTATAGAAGCTTAGTTGGGGGTTTGCAGTATCTTACTATGACTAGACCAGATATAGCCTTTGCAGTTAACTATGTTTCCCAATTTATGCATCAACCAACCACTACTCATTTGCAGTTAGTTAAAAGAATATTGAGATTTCTTAAAGGCAGACTTAGAGTGCTGTATTGTTCTTGGTTCTTCGGATATTTCTACAGATGATTGCATATTCGATTAGATTAATGGATGCCTCGATTCAAGGAGGAGTACTTCAGGATATGCTATTTTCTTGGGTTCTTCTCTTATCTCTTGGACTTCTAAGAAGCAGCTTACAGTTTCGGATCTTCAGCTGAGGTTGAGTATAAATCACTGGCTAATACTTCTTCTGAGATGCTTTGGTTGTCTTACTTACTCAAAGAGTTAGGTACTTCTTCTTCTATGCCTTTTACTCTTTATTGTGATAATCTTAGTGACAGTAGTCTAGCATGTAATCCTGTTTTCCATGCTAGAACTAAACACATTGAGATAGATTATCACTTTATTAGGGACTTAGTTTAGTGTAGATTTCTTATAATCAGATTTGTTCCTTCACTGCTTCAAGTTGCTGATGTTTTTACAAAGGACTGGCTCCAGATTTATTTGCAACTCTAGTTTCCAAGCCCATGTATTTTACTCATACTAAGCTTGAGGGGGAGTATAAGAGTAACAGTTAGTTTGTCAGTTAGAGTGTGCCCCTATCGACTTATAGAGTGTTGTTAGATTGAGTCATGTAACTAACTTTACAGACTATGACGAGCATGTTTATGTCGAAGCTTTGTATAAATATCTCCGACAATCACTATGTATCATCAAAATTTTATTTCTTTCTCTCTCTATTTGCTCTGCATAACCAATTTCCCAAAAACTCAAACTACCTCTTCTTCTTCTTCATCAATTCCTTTTACAAATCTCCAATTACATATCAATTTTTTAGTAGATTTTTGTGTGTTGCCTAGATTTACTCAAATATTAATTAGGGTAAATTTGGGTAACATTTAAATTAGGTTTTATGCTTTCAATAAAACTTGTCCTTGTTTTACTGGGGATCTTACACTACACCAAATTCTCGGATCCGTAGTGACACTGAGCCGTTACTAAAGCGGGTTTGTAACGGCTCTTGCTCGTTGCAAAAGTGGGTGTTACATTTTTTTATAGCGGCAATGGAGCCAGTTGCAATTTTGGTTATGACGGCTCTAGTAGCAGTGAGGGCCGTTACTGAATTTGACTACGTGGTAACAGACTCGGGTCGTTATAATTTTTTTGTAACAACGAGGTTGTAACATCCCGAGCCGTTACTACGTGGCACATTAGTAACATGCCAGAGCCGTTACTACGTGGCAGTTTGAAACAACTTACAACCGTTACTGAATTTTTTCAAGTAATAAAGAAAAATTACCTGCCGATCAACATTGACCGAGTCAAGGTCGGCCATGAGTTCATTTTCTATCGGAAATAAGCTAGAATTCTAAATTCAATACCCACCTTTCAATACATTCATAACCACACTCAACAACAATTTCTTCAATCATTCATATCACATTCAACCAATTCATGCCAAAAAGAACACAAATTCTTCCAAGTACCAATTTTTTTGGGTTAAGTATCAAATTC